>CAJNDS010001524.1:47500-269635 GCA_905221605.1 Symbiodinium natans
CCTCCCAGCCAAAAATTGCCCCGACCCCTCAACCCTAAACCCTAAACCCTCAACCCTAAACCCTGTATTAACCCTTAACCCCTAAACCCTTGAACCCTAAACCCCAATTGCGGAAACCGCCATATCGTACAAAAGCCATGCCGGACTCACATTCGGCTCGAGGTCTTCATCGCGGGCATCAATAAGAAGACGCAGAGCCTCCCGGGGTTTAGGGTTTAGGGTTTAGGGTTTAGGGTTTAGGGTTTAGGGTTTTGGGTTTTGGGTTTTGGGGTTAGGGTTTTGGGGTCCAGGGTTGAGGGAATGAAGGTCCTTTAAAGGGGATGGACCATGGGAAAAGAGTCCCTTAAAAAGGGGAGTCCTTACGCACGAAGGGAACCTGCCTCATGGTTGTTTTTCCGACAAGTAGCTTGAGCAACTAATATGTGATGTAGTCATGATCTGGTAGTGATCTTGCTCGTTTCTATGGCAATACTGGAACTAGGTTCCCAATCCAGGCCCTGAAGGGTCCCTGAATCCCCAAATTCCCTACTCAGAACCAGCAAGCGACATGGTTGAAGCTATGGCAACGACATAATGTTGCACTGACTTTAGTATATGCATCCTCTATAACCACAAATTTCCAAAATTCATTCTGCAAACCGAGTTTGTTGGAGGCACCCGTTATTATCACAAGTTGTTTGCCGGACGGTTGCTCTTGTTTCAGGGTGTGTGTTTAGGGTTGACCCCTGGAAGGAGTATAAAGGTCAGCTCTGAAAAGGAGACCACTGCACCCTAAACCCAAAACCCTAAACCCTAAACCCTAAAACCCTAAACCCTAAACCCTAAGCCCTAACGGGGGGACTCCAGGTTCACTGGTCCTTGGGATGCTGGCTGCTCCTCACAGTGCAGCCCTGAAAAAACCCTGAAGGGTTTAGGGGTTTAGGGTTAGGGTTTAGGGTCAAAGCGCTTAGGGTTTAGGATTTTGGTTGAAAGGGATCCTATGGCAACCCAAACCCCCCCAAAAATAGAATAAGGGCCTACCTCTGGATCCTAGTAGCCCGAAACCCTACACCCTAATCCTGTGCCCTGCACTTCCCAGCCTGCGGCCAATCCTGGCCGTAGCAGCATGACCCTGTAGCGGCAGGGGCCCAAAACCACGATATATGAGAATTTGAGATTTCGGGTTTAAGGGGCCGAAAAAACACGGAAATATTGGAATTTAGGATTGAGTCATTGAGGGTTTGAGGGGCCAAAAAACACGAAATGTTAGAGTTTAGGATTGAGGGTCTAAGGTTTCGGGGCCATGAATCGTGACACCTTTAAGTGGATTCGCAGCACGAACTTCTGCGAGTGACTACTCTACATACTACATACCTACATACATACCTACATACCTACATACCTACATACCTACATACCTACATACCTACATACCTCCATACCTACATACCTGCATACCTGCATACCTACATACCTACCTGCATACATACATACATACATACATACATACATACATACATACATACATACAATCATACATACATACATACATACATACATACATACATACATACATACATACATACATACATACATACATACATACATACATACATACATACACACATTCATTAGGCATCACGATCCCTGAATCCCTGAATTTCTGGGGTTTAGGCTTGAAAGGGAGCTACACTTGGGCGTCCTAGCATTCTGGGATGCGTATATGAAGTGGGTCTTCCGACTAAACGTTCCCTAGCATTCCCCTCCTTGGACTCTCCTTAGCAAGGGCTCTTTCGGCTCTTTCAGAAGACACACCCTAAATCCGGAAATTTACATCGTCTAAGGTTGGAACCATGGGTCCCTAGTAGGTCCCCTATTATAGGGATCCGAAGTGTGGGCCACCATAGAATCTCCAGTGTGTATAAGGGAAAAAATAACAAGGGACGCAAATTAAGGGCTCATACTCGGAACCCGGAACCCTAGACGCCCGAAACCCCACCACCAAGGCGGCCTATGACAATGCCGTAGCTCTGCATGTCCTCGGCGTTCACAGGGGCCGAGGTTGAGATGGGCTGGGTGAATTCTTTCCAAAGGCTAAGAAGCCCCTTCAAAACCCGAAACCCCAAACCCTAAACCCTAAACCCTGAACCCAAAACCCCAAACCCGCAGGTGGGAGCTGCACCCCACACAGGGGAGGCCTTGTCGTTTTTGCGTGCGCTCCCACGCTGCCCAAAGAGCGTTGCTGGTTGACTCTTGGTTCGAGGCTTTAGGTTTTAGGGTTTGGGGTTTAGGGTTTAGGGTTTGGGGTTTAGGGTTTGGGGTTTGGGGTTTAGGGTATACTATAGCGGCCTGAATAATTCGAATAGGGTATTTGGGGGGTCATCATCGTATAATTACAGAGGGATCAGAGGGAAATACTAGAATTTATTCCGACCCCTATATTACCCTGAACTCTTCAGCCCCTCCCACCCCGCCCTCACCCCCTGAAAGTAGCCCCCTGCGATGCTACAAGTACAGCCCAGCCCTTAGCTGACACCCCGCATGCACCCACAGCCCTAAACCCAAACCCTAAACCCGAAACCCTCAACTCTCTAGCCAGGAGAAGCCTCCAGCCAGGAAAAGCCCCAATCCCAAATCCCAAATGGGAGTTTACTAAAATACCAGGGGACCCCTAATGGACCCCTAATAGTATGACTCTCTTCTCGGAAACCCCCAAACCAACTTCACCACACCATTCTCACCGGGTCACCGCATCAATGTTGGACTCCCTCATCGCGGCGAAGAGGTCGAGCACCCTGAATTGGGTTTAGACTGAGAGGGTCTGAATGTTTGGGGTTTTGGGGGTTTTGGGGGGTCTTAGGGGGTTTTGGGGGGTTTTGGGGGGTTTTGGGGGGTTTTGGGGGGTTTTGGGGGGTTTTGGGGGGTTTTGGGGGGTTTTGGGGGGTTTTGGGGGGTTTTGGGGGGTTTTGGGGGGTTTTGGGGGGTTTTGGGGGGTTTTGGGGGGTTTTGGGGTTTTGGGGTCTTAGAGATTTGGTTTTGGGCATCCGGTTCAAGGAAAGTGGGTTTAGTTGAAAGCCTCAAGCCATGCAATCTGCAAAACGCCCTTTGCCAGGCTGGGACCAGCTGCCAACACTTACTTGGAGGTTAACCAAGTGTAGCTGTACTTAGGGGTTTATGGTTTAGGGTTTAGGGTTTAGGGGTACATACTAACACCAGTTATAACTGTACTTCTGACCATATTGGGGCACTTCAGGGGGCTTATAAGTGGGTTATAAGTACAGTTGAAATTGGTTAATAGAGAAGTACCATGAACCTCCAAGTACAGGCCACTTCACACATGGGCAAGCCAAGGCTCTAAAGATCTGCAATGAGGCGCGTCTTTGGCGGGTGCGCAATGGGGAACATGGTTTAGGGTTTAGGGTTTAGGATGATAAAGGCGACTTGCCCTGTACACCTACATGCCCGTTCCACGTATTTCGTAACCCTGAAGAAAAAACATCTTACTTGCCATAGATCGGACCCCTGGTGAGAAAGGGGACACAAAGCCTTCCTTGGGCATTGGCCTGAGCCTCGCTAGGGCTTCAGGGGCTTCAGAGGTGTCAGGTGCTTAGGGCAGAGATTACCCTAAACCCTAAACCCTAAACCCTAAACCCTAAACCCTAAACCCTAAACCCTAAACCCTAAACCCTAAACCCTAAACCCTAAACCCTAAACCCTAAAACCTGAACTACCCCCCTAAGCACTAGACCCGGCCTGTCGCAGTCCAAATCGCACGCTTTCATGGCGCTGCTAAACCTCAGCTGTTGGTCACTGTTGCAGTCCAGGGAGGGTTTAGGGTTTAGGGTTTAGGGTTTAGGGTTTAGGGTTTAGGGTTTAGGGTTTAGGGTTTAGGGTTTAGGGTTTAGGGCAAAGCCCGCAGGGTTTAGGGCCCCTACACCCTCTGCTGTGTGTGCCTGAACGTTGTGCAGCTTAGACTAGCCTACATCACCGAACACGTGTGGGCGAGGTCAAGAATTTCTGTCTTCACCACACCAGAAAAAGTCTGAGGACTTCCCTGAATCCTCCAAAGCCCTAATTTCAGATCAGCCAGCGAACCTGCCGTGGGCCCTGTAGGGTGCTAGGGTTGCAACAGGCTGCTGTCACCTCGCGCCGTCCGTTAGAGCATTCGGTGTAGTACTTCCATTAGAGAGAGATCATAGCCAAGTTGACCCTTTGGTTTAGGGTTTAGGGTTTAGGGTTTTGGGTTTAGGGTTTAGGGTTTAGGGTGTAGGGTTTAGGGTTTAGGGTTTAGGGTTTAGGGTTTAGGGTTTAGGGTTTAGGGTTTAGGGTTTAGGGTTTAGGGTTTAGGGTTTAGGGCTTACGTCTTGGGGTTTAGGGTTGCCCTCATTCTTGGGGCTCTGCCCGTGGGCGGTTGCGAATTCACATGCATAGCTTTGGAGGTGACATCGGCCCGTGGCTCCTGAGTCCATATTTTCGGTCTCCAGGAAGTGTACCAAAGCTCCAGGGAATCGCGACCCACAAGCCGCCAAAATCCTAAACCCATGAAGCCCGAAGGCCCTTAAAACCTAAAGCCCCGAACCCCCGAGTTTCAGCCCGGAGCCGTTCAATGACCAAGCCCCCAATGCAGCCCAGAAGCAAGACGGTGTCAGCCTGCACGCCTTACTGGATGGTCCCGGCTCGCCCCGTGGGCTCTTCTACTAGGTCTCGGGTGGCCCTTCTTCAAAGAGTTTTGCAAGGGATCCTGGGATTTGCGGAACAGGGGTACTACGTGGCATCCTAGTATATCGGCTGACTTTCAAGCCTGGCCCCTAGGTTTTAGGACATGAGGGCCCAGTTCTAGAAAGCCACAGCCACCTTCGTGCCCAAGCCCCAGAATTCAGAGAGCCCAGCAATACCACATGGAATTTACCCTAAATCATATTTAGGGTAAGCAGATGTCCCTGAAAGGCATCTTAAACAGAAGCCTCCGATCACAACCCTGCCTAAACCCCAGAGTTTAAACCCAACACCCTAAACTCAAAACCCAAAACCTCACCTTGGCCCTGAAATCCGAGCATCAAAATCGCCCCCGCCCCCTCCTCCCCCCGCCTCGCTCAGAGGCTTCCTCCAAGAGCTTCACCGCGCCCTCCCTGGACGCAGCTCGCTGCAAAGCCGCTAGCTGCTAGCCAAACCTACTATTTGCCTAAGAACTCCAAAAAATGGAAAAAGATATCTACCTCCCTTATTGCCCCTGTAGGGAAGAATATGTTCATACTTTTTGGGGTTCTTAAGCAAACAGTACTAACGAAAGCCAAACATCCAAGGCCCTCGAACCAACTGTCTTCCAGGTCTACTGAAGCCCTGTGGCCCTTGAACAGCTACCTTAAGATGGATGGGATTTCCGAGACCCGCGCGCATGGGCCTTCCCATTATTTCTGATATAATTGCCGGCCTAGTCTTGGGTGACTTCTTAGGACAAGTTTGGGAAAACCGCACGGTTCAGGGCTTAGGGCCAGCCATGTACAGCGCGGGAAACTACCAAGGAGCCAACCTTGCGCGCAAGCATTTGTCACTTGCCCCGTCCTTCCAGCCATCCTCACTTAAGACAACAAAGCTGTGAACATGTGCTTAAACACCCGACCTGCAGAATGCTGAAGCACTCAGCTCCAGTACCATAAACCCCGTAAACATGTCCAACATGGCCCTTAGTGAAAAGACACTTCAGACCAGAACCAGCAACTCCCGAACTCTTCCCCCAAGCCCGACACCAACCCTATAAGTCTCGGGGTGAGGCACCACTGTCGCTGGCGGCCCAGTGCGCGAACTGCTGCGCTGTAGCCAAACGGTCCGGCCCTCGGGTAGAGGGCTTGGGAGCGCAGGGGTTTGGGCTTAGGGTTCACGACTTGGTGGTTTCCGAAATTGGGGGGCGGGGGGGGGGGGGGTACCTTATTGTGGGCCCCTATTTCCGGGGAGTCCTAATGCTTGGGGGTCTATTTTAGGGGTCCCCTATTTTCGCAAACAGCCATTTAGGGTTTCGGGTTTCCGGTTGAGGACTTAGGGACTAAACTGAACTTCCCTAAGCCCAAAGCCCTAAGCCCTAAACCCTAAACCCTAAACCCTCTTCGGGACTTAGGGCCGAGGATTCAGTTTCTGGGGATCACGACTCAAGTCAACCCAAGAGCCTCCCCAACCCTGCAAGCCGGAACCTTCCAGGCTTTAGGGTTTAGGGTTTAGGGTTTAGGGTTTAGGGTTTAAGTAGGGGTTAGGGTTTAGGGTTTGCTGTAGTATGGCGCGGATGCTACATACCTCGGAAGTCACTCCCTGCACACACCACGCAAACTATAATCCTACATTCCCGCCGCCGCCCCTAAACCCCAAAGCCGAAAGCCTAAAGCCTAAAGCCTAAAGCCTAAAGCCTAAACCCTAAACCCTAAACCCTAAACCCCCGGGCGACGGGCTCAATACCCTGCTCCTGCATCTCGTCGAAGGCTGCAAGCGCTTGCCTCGCCAGAGCTATTTGAAGGGTTTAGGGTTTAGGGTTTAGGGTTTAGGGTTTAGGGTTTAGGGTTTAGGGTTTAGGGTTTAGGGTTTAGGGTTTAGGGTTTAGGGTTTAGGGTGTGGGGTTTTTTGGTGTGTGTCCTCAGGTGAGTTTGGGGGTTTGGGGTTTAGGGTGCAGTGTGTCAAGCAGGGTTTGTTTGGAGTCTACAACAAACCTTGAACTTTCCCAGTTCCGAGCCACATTTGTTGGTTGGGTTTGGGCAGTGAATTCTGGGCTCTGATCCTTTTTACCTATGAGGCTGCCAGACACCCCAGCCCAGTACTCTCCTACACCAAAGAAGGCTTAACGAAACAGACAGCTTGAATGAATATACCGGAATAGAGATCCAAAGAAAGACAACCTAAACCCTAAGGCCTAAACCCTAAACCCTAAACCCAAAACCCTAAACCCGAAACCCTAAAGACCCTTGTTGGAACAATCTCCAGGTAGGGATGTAGGAAGAAGGGCGTTTAGGGCTTTCGACGGGTTCACGCACCTCCATTGGCCAACCGCGCCATAGGCACTGATCAAGGTTGTGAAGTCCTGCAACGAAAATCTCTCTCGGGTTTATAGGGTTTATAGGGTTTATAGGGTTTATAGGGTTTATAGGGTTTATGGGGTTTATAGGGTTTATAGGGTTGATAGGGTTATAGGGTTTATAGGGTTTATAGGGTTTATAGGGTTTATAGGGTTTTTTGGGTTTATAGGGTTTATAGGGTTTATAGGGTTTAGGGTGACTATAGGGCCTATAGGGTTCAGGGTGTAGGGCCGGGGCGTGATTCACTTCCAGTGCTCTCCACCAACCACGGAAAGAAAAGGAGCTGCAACAGAAAGAAAGCCCAAACCCTCAACCCCGAACTTTAAACCAGAAAACCCTAAACCCCAAACCCTGAACCCTTTTTGGCAAGTATGGGGGGTTTAGGGTTTCGGGTTTGGGGTCTTGGGTGTAGGATTTAGGGGCCCTGCCACGACTCCCAAGGCCTCTCGGCACCGAAACGCTCAAGCACTTGACCCTGAACACTAAACCCTAAACCCTAAACCCTAAACCCGAAACCCTGTGCCCGGAGGTAGCCTAGAGCGGAATCACACAGGGCACCCTTCTTGGCCCCGGCAGAAAGGCAGGTTCCCTGCATCGGAGTCCCTTTCAGGGTTTAGGGTTTAGGGTTTAGGGCTTAGGGCTTAGGGCTTAGGGCTTAGGGTTTAGGGTTTAGGGTTTAGGGTTTAGGGTTTAGGGTTTAGCGTTTAGGGTTTAGGGTTTAGGGTTTAGGGTTTAGGGTTTAGGGATATTTCACGCCAGCAGCCCTCACATCACCCGAAACCCTGAACCATGAACTTTGACCCTGCATTATAGAGACATAAACCCGAAACCCCAAACCCTAGAAATTGTATAGCTTCACCAAGCACATTGGTGCCTTCCAAACAGAAGCCAACAGCAGTGAGGTTTGGCCATATTGCTCCTCTACAAACCCCAATCTAGGGCCAACACATAGTTTGCGGCCTTGGAAAACTCGCAATTGGCCAATCTTAGACATTTTGTGCTTTCACAAACCTGTGATACAGCGCCAAAACATCGGGATTTTCGCCAGTTTGGCGCCCTCGGGAAAAACTACCACATGGCCAGTTGTTGACCATTTTGGACTTTCACAAACCTGGAATTACGGCCAAAACGTAGGGACTTGGGCTAGTTTGGCGGCCTTGGAAAAACCAATATTGCCAATTTTCGTGATGTTTGACCACTTTGGGCTTTCAAAAGCCCCCAATCGAGGGCCAAAAACACCTTGGCTTTCGTGAATCTTAGACCACGTTGAGCTTTCACAAAAACCCTGAATCAGGGCAACACATAGGGATTTGCGCTAGTTATGGCGGAAAACCCCGATTGGCCAAGTTAGCGCTTTTGACCATTCTGGGCCTTCACGAGCCTGGAAGCAAGGAACCGCGACATGGCCCTCTCTTGGCATTTTTGATCATTTTGAGTTTAGGGTTTAGGGTTTAGGGTTTTTGGACCTGGAATTAAGGCCAACACATAGAGATGATTTTCGCTAGTGTGGCGGCCTTGGAAACCCCCCCAAATGGCAAATTCTCATGATTTCGGGGAACCCTGAGTGACCATTTCTAATGATCTTTGACCATTTTGGGCCTTCATCATGAAAGAATGCTGAGTATTTTTGCAGCGGTTTTTGCCAAATCGACTTGTTGCAGCCACAAGTTAAAAACAAAAACGAAACCGCACAAGACTCCGGACTCCGGTCACAAACCCTACTTCTATAAACCCTCAACCCTCAACCCTCAACCCTCAACCCTAAACCCTAAACCCTAAACCCTAAACCCTAAACTCCCTAAACTCCCTAAACCCTAAACCCTAAACCCTAAACCCTCTTCCTTGGCGCTGGTGAGCTTCTTTCCGGCCCGCAGGGCATCTGCAGCACCCTCGATGTCCCGACGCTCCTTGCCCCAGATCGGATTACGGTCCGAGTTAGGGTTTAGGGTTTACGGTTTAGGGTTTAGGGTTTAGGATTTAGGGTTTAGGGTTTAGAGTTTAGGGTTTAGGGTTCCGGGTTTATAGGGTTTATAGGGTTTGTAGGGTTTGTAGGGTTTAGGGCTTGGTGTCTAGGGTCCAGGGTTCAGGGTTTGGAAGTTTTTCACGTTGCTGAATAGCAGTGCGGAGAGGGCAGGCTCGAACGTCTTGCCGTGAAGGACTGTGACCGCATGTTAGTGCCCAATTGTCTGGTGCGCTTGCGGCGGATGTGCAACGGGCAGCGGCAGGAAGGCCGTGCGGACGGTGATGCCATCTGGCAAGTTTTCAGCGGCACCTGATCCTGGAGCCGCAGACTCGCCAACATGTACCCAAAGGGTCCATGTGCCTATATAGTATATACTTGGCCCTAGAGCTACTATTGAGAACACCCTTAAGGCCCTAAACCCTAAACCCTAAACCCTAAATCCTGTCAGGTATACCAGGTATATACTATATAGGTACATGGACCCTTAGGGGTAGGGGCAGATGAGGCAACCGTGCCGCGGGCATGCCGGGCAAGAAGTCGTGGAGCTTGTCCAGCACCCGTGCACTCGGCGGCGCATCGCGGAGGTCCGTGGGTTTAGGGTTTAGGGTTTAGGGTTTTGGGTTTTGGGTTTAGGTTTAGGGTTTAGGGTTTAACCTTCCTAGTTTGATACCGGAGCCCATGGATGGGGGGGCTTGAAGTTCGGGGGCTTATAGGGGTTACAGCTCCAGCCCTACACCGTAAGCCGACACCCCTAACACTCTCAACTCGTGAACCCCAATAATTGCTCATAAAAGAAGGTGACTCTTCTGTGTTGGTTATGTTAAGAGAGGGTGCCAAAACCCTTGAAGGGTCAAAGGGTCGCTTGGCCTTCCCTGAAGCCTAAACCCTAGACGCATTCAGGCGTTTAGGGGTTCGGGCCCTACACCCTAAACCCTAAACCCTAAACCCTAAACCCTAAACCCTAAACCCGGGAGGTTTCGAGTTGCTGCGCTCAGGCAAGTCCTCCAGCTGTTGCAGTAGCTCGCGCTTGCCTGCGCAGGTTTTGGTGTTTGGGGTTTGGGGTGTAGAGGTAGGGTTGCTCTCATCCGTCCTGGCCGCAGTTCCTAGGTGCAGTTCCTGGCCACCTCATTGCCTGCATGCATTTTGGGGAAAGCCCTCATCCCAACACGCTAAACCCTAAACCCTAGCCACCCGAAATTCTGGACTTATAACTGCCCTAAACTCCTGAAGCAAGACCGGCGGAAACAAGAAAATATGAAGAAGAAGAAGAAGAGGAAGAGGAAGAAGAAGAAGCGGGCAAAGCGACATACCATACACCACATGCCCTGAACAAACGACAGCTTCTGTAAATGCGGGTCCCCTTTGGGGGTACCTTCATAGGACCTGTAAGGGCAGCATTACATGATTCAGAACACACCACAGTAACGAAAACCCCAAAACCCAAAAACCCCTGACACCCCTTAATCCCTGTCAACCTGGAACCCGGTAATCCCTAAACCCTGCAACTCTCTTAGTATCCCTAAACACTGAAACCCTGAAACACCCTCACAACCCTACGTACCCTACAACCCTAAAAACAGTGTTGCCCTAAACCCTATACAGCCCTCAACCCTAAAATCCTGAAACTCTTCAACCCCGCAACCCCGCAACCCCGAAACCCTCAGCCCTATAAGCCCTAAACCAAAAAACTGCAACCCTGAACCTTACATTGCCTAAACACCCTGCAGCCCGAAACCCCTGAACCCCTACAACCCTACATTACAACCCTACAACCCAAAGCCCTGGCTCCTAAGCCCAAACCCTAAGCTCTAAACCTCACCACAACAACCTGTGGCCCGAAGTGTACCCTATCACCCTAAGCCCTAGCTCTGCAGCCCTAAGCCCTAAGCACCCTGTAGCCCCACAGCTCTAAGCCATAAAAACCCTGTAGCCCTACAAGCCTGAGCCCAAAACCCTAAACCCTAAACCCTCAACCCTAAACCCCAAGCCCCAAACCCTAAACCCTAAACCCTAAACTCTTCAGGTTCACCAGGCCTTGAGCCCGGAGCCTCAGGCGGCGCGCGGGGCCGACCTCCCAGAGTCTGGGACTTGGGTTGAAAGCCTTATAGGGTCTAAGATGAGGGCTGAGGGTTTAGGGCTTCTTAGGGTTTAGGGTCTAGGGTTTCGGGTTTAGGGTCTAGGGTTTCGGGTTTAGGGTTTACGGTCTAGGGTTTGGGTAGTTGTTCTGAACTCGGGGCCCTTGTAGGCCATCTGTTGTCATCGAAGCCCTCGCAAACTGGGGGTGTCTACAGGGATGCTCCAGGATTGATACGGTTTAGGGTTTAGGGTTTAGGGTTTAGGGTTTAGGGTTTAGGGTTTAGGGTTTAGGGTTTAGGGTTTAGGGTTTAGGGTTTAGTGTTTAGGGTTTAGGGTTTAGGGTTTAGGGTTTAGGGTTTCGGGGTTTCGGGGTTCCGGGGTTCCGGGTTAGGGGTTAGGGGTTAGGGTTTAGGTTAGGGTTTAGGGTTCAGCTCTAGGTTTGAGGGCTTGGGCCTCTGGGCTCATGCCCCGAACTAAGCCACAAACGAGAATCCTTAAGTCCCATAAAGCCCCAAAAGACTAACCCCTAAAACCCCCTATGTATGTAGGACCTTTATGCGTTATTTGACGGTCCTGCTTCGCCTTCCAAAATTTTAAGGATTTTAAGGAATTTAGGGGTTTTCCAAAATTTTAAAAGGACCACAAAATCCTTAAAATTTTGAAAGCCCGGACCTTTCAAAATTTTAAGGATTTTAAGGAATTTAAGGCCTTTTAAATTTCTTAAAATCCTTAAAATCCTGAAAATTTTGAAAGAAAATTAAATTATTTTCCGGTAAGAGGCAGGCCCATTTAAAATTTTAAAAATCCTTAAAATCCTTAAAATCCTTAAAATTTTGAAAGCCCGGGCCTTTCAAAATTTTAAGGATTTTAAGGAATTTAAGGCCTTGTAAATTTCTTAAAATCCTTAAAATCCTTAAAATCCTTAAAATTTTGAAAGAAAATTAAATCATTTTCAGGAAAGAGGCAGGCCCATTTAAAATTTTAAAAATCCTTAAAATCCTTAAAATCCTTAAAATTTTGAAAGCCCGGGCCTTTCAAAATTTTAAGGATTTTAAGGAATTTAAGGCCTTTTAAATTTCTTAAAATCCTTAAAATCATTAAAATTTTGAAAGAAAATTAAATCATTTTCCGGAAAGAGGCAGGCCCATTTAAAATTTTAAAAATCCTTAAAATCCTTAAAATCCTTAAAATTTTGAAAGGTTGGGGCTTTCAAAATTTTAAGGATTTTAAGGAATTTAAGGCCTTTTAAATTTCTTAAAATCCTTAAAATCTTAAAATTTTGAAAGAAAATTAAATTATTTTCCGGAAAGAGGCAGGCCCATTTAAAATTTTAAAAATCCTTAAAATCCTTAAAACCCTTAAAATTTTGAAAGGTTGGGGCTTTCAAAATTTTAAGGATTTTAAGGAATTTAACGCCTTTTAAATTTCTTAAAATCCTTAAAATCCTTAAAATCCTTAAAATTTTGAAAGAAAATTAAATCATTTTCCGGAAAGAGGCAGGCCCATTTAAAATTTCAAAAATCCTTAAAATCCTTAAAATCCTTAAAATTTTGAAAGCCCGGGCCTTTCAAAATTTTAAGGATTTTAAGGAATTTAAGGCCTTTTAAATTTCTTAAAATCCTTAAAATCCTTAAAATTTTGAAAGAAAATTAAATCATTTTCCGGAAAGAGGCAGGCCCATTTAAAATTTTAAAAATCCTTAAAATCCTTAAAATCCTTAAAATTTTGAAACGTTGGGGCTTTCAAAATTTTAAGGATTTTAAGGAATTTAAGGCCTTTTAAATTTCTTAAAATCCTTAAAATCCTTAAAATCCTTAAAATTTTGAAAGAAAATCAAAATTTTTTCCGGAAAGAGGCAGGCCCATTTAATATTTTAAAAATCCTTAAAATCCTTAAAATCCTGAAAATTTTGAAACGTTGGGGCTTTCAAAATTTTAAGGATTTTAAGGAATTTAAGGCCTTTTAAATTTCTTAAAGTCCTTAAAATCCCTAAAATTTTGAAAGAAAATTGAATCATTTTCCAGAAAGAGGCAGGCCCATTTAAAATTTTATAAATCCTTAAAATCCTTAAAATCCTTAAAATTTTGAAGGCCCGGACCTTTCAAAATTTTAAGGATTTTAAGGAATTTAAGGCCTTTTAAATTTCTTAAAATCCTTAAAATCCTTAAAATTTTGAAAGAAAATTAAATTATTTTCCGGAAAGAGGCAGGCCCATTTAAAATTTTAAAAATCCTTAAAATCCTTAAAATCCTTAAAATTTTGAAAGGGTGGGGCTTTCAAAATTTTAAGGATTTTAAGGAATTTAAGGCCTTTTAAATTTCTTAAAATCCTTAAAATCCTTAAAATTTTGAAAGAAAATTAAATCATTTTCCGGAAAGAGGCAGGCCCATTTAAAATTTTAAAAATCCTTAAAATCCTTAAAATCCTTAAAATTTTGAAAGCCCGGGCCTTTAAAATTTTAAGGATTTTAAGGAATTTAAGGCCTTTTAAATTTCTTAAAATCCTTAAAATCCTTAAAATTTTGAAAGAAAATTAAATTATTTTCCGGAAAGAGGCAGGCCCATTTAATATTTTAAAAATCCTTAAAATCCTTAAAATCCTTAAAATTTTGAAACGTTGGGGCTTTCAAAATTTTTTAAGGATTTTAAGGAATTTAAGGCCTTTGAAATTTCTTAAAATCCTTAAAATCCTTAAAAACCTTAAAATTTTGAAAGAAAATTAAAATATTTTCCGGAAAGAGGCAGGCCCATTTAAAATTTTAAAAATCCTTAAAATCCTTAAAATCCTTAAAATCCTTAAAATTTTGAAAGCCCGGGCCTTTCAAAATTTTAAGGGTTTTAAGGAATTTAAGGCCTTTTGAATTTCTTAAAATCCTTAAAATTTTGAAAGAAAATTAAATCATTTTCCAGAAAGAGGCAGGCCCATTTAAAATTTTAAAAATCCTTAAAACCCTTAAAATCCTTAAAATTTTGAAAGCCCGGGCCTTTTAAAATTTTAAGGATTTTAAGGAATTTAAGGCCGTTTAAATTTCTTAAAATCCTTAAAATCCTTAAAATTTTGAAAGAAAATTCAACTATTTTCCGGAAAGAGGCAGGCCCATTTAAAATTTTAAAAATCCTTAAAATCCTTAAAATTTTGAAAGGTTGGGGCTTTCAAAATTTTAAGGATTTTAAGGATTTTTAAAATTTTAAATCGGTCTGACTCTTTCCGGAAAATATTTTAATTTTATTTCAAAATTTTAAGGATTTTAAGGATTTTTAGGAATTTAAAAGGCCTTAAATTCCTTAAAATCCTTAAAATTTTGAAAGCCCCAACGTTTCAAAATTTTAAGGATTTTAAGGATTTTAAGGATTTTTAAAATTTTAAATGGGCCTGCCTCTTTGCGGAAAATAATTTAATTTTCTTTCAGAATTTTAAGGATTTTAAGGATTTTAAGAAATTTAAAAGGCCTTAAATTCCTTGAAATCCTTAAAATTTTGAAAGGTCCGGGCTTTCAAAATTTTAAGGATTTTTAAAATTTTAAATGGGCCTGCCTCTTTCCGGAAAATATTTTTAATTTTCTTTCAAAATTTTAAGGATTTTAAGGATTTTTCGGAATTTAAAAGGCCTTAAAATCCTTAAAATCCTTAAAATTTTGAAAGCCCCAACCTTTCAAAATTAAGGATTTTAAGGATTTTTAAAATTTTAAATGGGCCTGCCTCTTTCCGGAAAATATTTAATTTTCTTTCAAAATTTTAAGGATTTTAAGGATTTTGAGAAATTTAAAAGGCCTTAAATTCCTTAAAATTCTGAAAATTTTGAAAGCCCCAACCTTTCAAAATTTTAAGGATTTTAAGGATTTTAAGGATTTTTAAAATTTTAAATGGGCCTGCCTCTTTCCGGAAAATACTTTAATTTTCTTTCAAAATTTTAAGGATTTTAAGGATTTTAAGAAATTTAAAAGGCCTTAAATTCCTTAAAATCCTTAAAATTTTGAAAGGCCCGGGCTTTCAAAATTTTAAGGATTTTAAGGATTTTAAGGATTTTAAAATTTTAAATGGGCCTGCCTCTTTCCGGAAAATGATTTAATTTTCTTTCAAAATTTTAAGGATTTTAAGGATTTTAAGGATTTTAAGGATTTTAAGAAATTTAAAAGGCCTTAAATTCCTTAAAATCCTTAAAATTTTGAAAGGCCCGGGCTTTCAAAATTTTAAGGATTTTAAGGATTTTAAGGATTTTTAAAATTTTAAATGGGCCTGCCTCTTTCCGGATTTTAAATGGGCCTGCCTCTTTCCGGAAAATGATTTAATTTTCTTTCAAAATTTTAAGGATTTTAAGGATTTTAAGAAATTTAAAAGGCCTTAAATTCCTTAAAATCCTTAAAATTTTGAAAGGCCCGGGCTTTCAAAATTTTAAGGATTTTAAGGATTTTAAGGATTTTTAAAATTTTAAATGGGCCTGCCTCTTTCCGGAAAATATTTTAACTTTCTTTCAAAATTTTAAGGATTTTAAGAAATTTAAAAGGCCTTAAATTCCTTAAAATCCTTAAAATTTTGAAAGCCCCAAACTTTCAAAATTGTAAGGGTTTTAAGGATTTTAAGGATTTTTAAAATTTTAAATGGGCCTGCCTCTTTCCGGAAAATAATTTAATTTTCTTTCTAAATTTTAAGGATTTTAAGGATTTTTAGGAATTTAAAAGGCCTTAAATTCCTTAAAATCCTTAAAATTTTGAAAGCCCCAACCTTTCAAAATTTTAAGGATTTTAAGGATTTTAAGGATTTTTAAAATTTTAAATGGGCCTGCCTCTTTCCGGAAAATAATTTAATTTTCTTTCAAAATTTTAAGGATTTTAAGGATTTTAAGAAATTTAAAAGGCCTTAAATTCCTTAAAATCCTTAAAATTTTGAAAGGCCCGGGCTTTCAAAATTTTAAGGATTTTAAGGATTTTAAGGATTTTGAAAATTTTAAATGGGCCTGCCTCTTTCCGGAAAATAATTTAATTTTCTTTCAAAATTTTAAGGATTTTAAGGATTTTAAGAAATTTAAAAGGCCTTAAATTCCTTAAAATCCTTAAAATTTTGAAAGCCCCAACCTTTCAAAATTTTAAGGATTTTAAGGATTTTAAGGATTTTTAAAATTTTAAATGGGCCTGCCTCTTTCCGGAAAATATTTTAATTTTCTTTTAAAATTTTAAGGGTTTTAAGGATTTTTAGGAATTTAAAAGGCCTTAAATTCCTTAAAATCCTGAAAATTTTGAAAGCCCCAACAAGCCCCAACCTTTCAAAATTTTAAGGGTTTTAAGGATTTTAAGGATTTTTAAAATTTTACATGGGCCTGCCTCTTTCCGGAAAATAATTTAATTTTCTTTCAAAATTTTAAGGTTTTAAGGATTTTAAGAAATTTAAAAGGCCTTAAATTCCTTAAAATCCTTAAAATTTTGAAAGCCCCAACCTTTCAAAATTTTAAGGATTTTAAGGATTTTTTTTAAAATTTTAAATGGGCCTGCCTCTTTCCGGAAAATAATTTAATTTTCTTTCAAAATTTTAAGGATTTTAAGGATTTTAAGAAATTTAAAAGGCCTTAAATTCCTTAAAATCCTTAAAATTTTGAAAGCCCCAACCTTTCAAAATTTTAAGGATTTTAAGGATTTTTAAAATTTTAAATGGGCCTGCCTCTTTCCGGGGAAATTTTCTTTCATCTTTCAAATTTTAAGGATTTTAAGGATTTTAAGAAATTTAAAAGGCCTTAAATTCCTTAAAATCCTTAAAATTTTGAAAGGCCCGGGCTTTCAAAATTTTAAGGATTTTAAGGATTTTAAGGATTTTTAAAATTTTAAATGGGCCTGCCTCTTTCCGGAAAATATTTTAATTTTCTTTCAAAATTTTAAGGATTTTAAGGATTTTAAGAAATTTAAAAGGCCTTAAATTCCTTAAAATCCTTAAAATTTTGAAAGGCCCGGGCTTTCAAAATTTTAAGGATTTTAAGGATTTTAAGGATTTTAAAATTTTAAATGGGCCTGCCTCTTTCCGGAAAATAATGTAATTTTCTTTCAAAATTTTGAGGATTTTAAGGATTTTAAGGATTTTAAGAAATTTAAAAGGCCTTAAATTCCTTAAAATCCTTAAAATTTTGAAAGGCCCGGGCTTTCAAAATTTTAAGGATTTTAAGGATTTTAAGGATTTTTAAAATTTTAAATGGGCCTGCCTCTTTCCGGAAAATATTTTAATTTTCTTTCAAAATTTTAAGGATTTTAAGGATTTTAAGAAATTTAAAAGGCCTTAAATTCCTTAAAATCCTTAAAATTTTGAAAGGCCCGGGCTTTCAAAATTTTAAGGATTTTAAGGATTTTAAGGATTTTTAAAATTTTAAATTGGCCTGCCTCTTTCCGGAAAATAATTTAATTTTCTTTCAAAATTTTAAGGATTTTAAGGATTTTAAGAAATTTAAAAGGCCTTAAATTCCTTAAAATCCTTAAAATTTTGAAAGGTCCGGGCTTTCAAAATTTTAAGGGTTTTCAGGATTTTTTAAGGATTTTTAAAATTTTAAATGGGCCTGACTTTTCCGGAAAATAAATTCATTTTTCCAATAGTTTTACTGAGTTTAGTTTTTTTTATTTTGGTAGAGTTGTGTTAACACCAGAAACATGACACATTTTCCGCGAAATATGTGTCAGTAGAGCTGTGCTAACACACGAAACATGACACATTTTCTGCAGAATATGTGTCACTAGAGTTGTGTTAACACCAAAAGCATGACACATTTTCCGTAAAATATGTGTCAGTAGAGCTGTGCTAACACCAAAAACATAACACATTTCCCGCAGAATATGTGTCACTCGAGTTGTGTTAACACCATAAATATGACACATTTGTTGCAGAATATGTGTCGCCAGAGTTGTGTTAACACCAAAAGCATGACATATTTTCCGCAACATATGTGTCAGTGGAGCTGTGCTAGCACCAAAAACGTGACACATTTCCGCGGAATATGTGTCACCAGAGTTGCGGTAAAACCAAAAACATGACACGTTTTTTGCAAAATATGTGTCCGTAGAGCTGTGCTAACACCAAAAACATAACACATTTCCCGCAGAATATGTGTCACTCGAGTTGCGTTAACACCATAAATATGACACATTTGTTGCAGAATATGTGTCGCCAGAGTTGTGTTAACACCAAAAGCATGACATATTTTCCGCAACATATGTGTCAGTGGAGCTGTGCTAGCACCAAAAACGTGACACATTTCCGCGGAATATGTGTCACCAGAGTTGCGTCAAAACCAAAAACATGACAAGTTTTTTGCAAAATATGTGTCCGTAGAGCTGTGCTAACACAAAACACACATTTTCCGTGGAATATGTGTCACCAGACTTGTGTTAACACAAAGCATGACACATTTTCCGCAGAATATGTGTCAGTAGAGCTGTGCTAACACCAAAAGCATGACACATTTTCCGCAGAATATGTGTCACTAGAGTTGTGTTAACACCATAAATATGACACATTTCGTGCAGAATATGTGTCGCAAGAGTTGTGTTAACACGAAAAACATGACACATTTTCCACGGAATCTGTGTCACCTGCCTCTCCTGCTTTTGTCCTCTCCTAATCTCCTCTCAAAACCTGTCTATCTCTATCTCTATCTCTATCTCTATCTCTATCTCTATCTGTATCTACCTATATGTATATATATATATATATTCTATCTATACATCTTGCGTGTGTGATTTTTTAAAGGGCTCCAGCGTAGCCCTGACTATATTTGTCTATGTATCTGCCATCTTTATATCTTGTTCATCCTTTTTGTAAAGGGCCCTAGTTCCTACACCCTATCCCCTGCCCATTTACAGGGATCCCCTAGCCCCCTACCCCCTACGCCACCCCGCACCCCTTACCCCGACCCCCTACCCAACCTGCCCCCTCTATGTCTCTATCTCTAGCTATGTATCTCTATCTATCTATATCTATCAATATGTCTGCCATCTATATATCTTATTTATTTATCTTATCTCATTATGTAAAGGGCTCCAACGCAGCCCACGCTCCCACAGCCCCCACCGCCCTCCCTGCCCGCACCTCCTACCCCGCCCCTACCCCCTTTTACGTCTCCATCTCGATCTCTATCTCTATTTATCTCTATCTAAATATCTGCCCTCCATGTATCTTATTTATCTTATTTTTGAAAGGGCTCCAACGCAGCCCTACGCCACCGCCCTCACTGCCCACACCTCCCCCAGGCCCCTGCCCCCCCTCCTTTCATGCCTTTGCCCTCTCCTAATCTCCTGCCCTTTGCCCTCTCGAAACCTGCCCCCTTTCAGGGAGCCCCTCAGGGAAGCCCCCTGCGAAAACTGCAGGCAACCTGGTGGATATTGAAAGAAGCAGATTCACAGATTGAAGGAGGGAAGGAGAACGACAGACACGGAGCAAGAGATAGAGAAACAGAAGCAGGAGAGAGAAGCAACGGTCCTCTCCAAGCTGTTTTCAGACTGACCCCAAAGACCGGGGTGGGCGCGAGTTCGCCCCTTGCCACTCGAAAGCCTCCCTTTCTTGGAAACAAACAACAGGCAGGAACCTCTTCTTTCAAAGAATCCGTGTCAGAAGAAAAAAAGGATACTGCGATAGCCCTTCATTCGTATTTTAATTCCTCCCAAATGCTTCGGCTCTTTTTTTCATAGATGAGTGGGTCCGTCCTCTCCTTTTGAAGTGAGAGAGTTTATTTTTCTTAGAATGCGTCCTTTGCATTCTTAATCAGAGGTAGCCCTGCCTATGTTGAATACAGATGAGGGCGTTGTCCTGAAAGGCTCTCCTGTTCTAAGGAACACCATGAACGATAGAACCCTTCATTTGAAAAGGAATCAAAGAGTCCATCCAGCACTTCAATAGATGACAGGATTTCGCTGTTGACAGGAATGCTATTGTCTTTAAGAAGCTCTCTTTTTCCTTCCTTTCGTTCTCCCTCTTCGTGCGCCCGCTTTCTGCACGCTCCCTTTCTTGTGTCCCTTCTGCGGCCCTTTCTTCCTCTGTTCCTTTTGTCATTGGGGGGATAGAAGAAGGGCAAGGTTAAGCAAGGAGAATGAAGGGAATGATATGATGGAAGGAGGACTTCTCCTGCTCCTTGTAACTACCTGGTCACGTTCCACACTTCTCTACATGTCTCTGTGATCTTTTCTCTGGTTTTTCTTCTTAGCAAGGTGGGGAAAGTGTCCTCCTCTCACACCCCTCTTTCACTCTCGGAGGCCCCTGGAAGATGCTCTCTGAAGGCCGCCGAGAACATCTTGGGGCAGGCTTAGAGGGGTTTGGAGTGTGTGGAAAGAGGCAGCGCAGGACCATGTCCAGAACAGGACCCATCCTTTGTACAGGCTCTGCCTCGTAAAGTCAGAAAGGATGAGCAATGAACAGAAACACCGGGGGCGCCGGAGTGAGAGACATGGAGACAGATAGCGAAGCAAAGAGAAGGAGACAGTAATCAGGGAGAAGAGGAAGAAGGAAGACAGTGGAAGAGCGATAGATAGGGAAACAGGGCGAAGGAAACAGAAACAATGAAGAAGAGGAAGGAGAGCGATGGTGAAAAGAAGGCCGCTTGGAGAACAAAAAGGGGTCAGAGAAGAACAAGAAGAAACGAGAACAAGTAGAGCAGGACACTTGTTTTTGTTATCCACTGTTCCTTTTCCTCACCCTTATGCTTTTTTCCCGAGCATCGCTCACTCCTTTCTTCCACGGTCTTTGTCCTTCATTTCTCCTCTCTATCTCTCTATCCTCTCTCTAGCTCTCCTTCCTTTCTTGTTCCGTGTTCGTTCTCCTCCTTTCTCCGCTCTCCCTTTTCTCGTGTCCATTCCATGACACCTTCCTCCTCTGTTCCTTTTGTCATTAAGTAGGGGGATAGAACAAGGGCAAGGTTAAGCAAGGAGAATGAAGGGAATGATGAGATGGAAGGAGGACTTCTCCTGCTCCTTCTAACTACCTTCCAGGCCACTCTACATATCTCAGTGTTCTTTTCTCTTGTTTTTCTTCTTAGCAATGTGGGGAAAGGGTCCTCTTCTCACACCTCTCCTTCACTCTTGGACGCCCCTCAAGGCCGCCTGAAACTCATGGGGGAGGCTCAGAAGAGGTGTGGAAAGAGGCAGTGCAGGGCCATGTCCAGAACAGGACCCATCGTTTGTACAGGGTCTGCCTCGTAAAGTCAGACAGGATGAGCAATGAACAGAAAACGCCGGGGGGCACCGGAGTGAGAGAGATGGAGACAGATAGAGTTAGATAGAGAAGCAAAGAGAAGGAGACAGTAATCAAGGAGAAGAGGAAGAAAGAAGACAGCAGAGGAGCGACAGATAGGGAAACAGGGTGAAGGAAACAGAAACAATGAGGAAGGGGAAGGAGGAAGCGATGGTGAAAAGAGGACCGCTTGGAGAACAAAAAAGGAGACAGAGAAGATCAAGAAGAAAAGAGAAGAGGTAGGGCAGGACGCTTGTTTTTGTTATCCACTGTTCCTTTTTCTTAGCCCTTACACTTATTACCCGAGCATCGCTCACTCCTTTCTTCCACGGTCTTTGTCCTTCTTTTCTCCTCTCCGTCTATCTATCCTCTCTCTAGCTCTCCTTCCTTTCTTTTCCCATGTTCGTTCTCCTCCTTTCTCCGCTCTCCTTTTGACCCTTTCCTCCTCTGTTCCTTTTGTCATTAAGTAGGCGGATAGAACAAGGGGCATGCATGGTTAAGCAAGGAGAATGAAGGGAATGATGAGATGGAAGGAGGACTTCTCCTGCTCCTTCTACCTACCTTTGTCTTTGTGTTCTTTTCTCTTGTTCCCCACCCTCGGTGTGGGGCTGTTAGATCTTAAACGCAACTCTTCTCCTCGCCCAGAAGTCTTCTCCGCACCCGGGAGTGCCCAACCCGCAAAGTGTTTCTGGAGTGCCCAACCCAGACCTGGAGCGCCCAACCCCAGTGTCCCCGGAGAGTCTCCCTGGAGTGCCCAACCCCGCTGTGTTTGGAGTGCCCAGCCCCAGAGTGTCCCTGGAGTGCCCAACCCCAGAGTATCTCTACGCAGAGAGGGTTTGGATGTTAAAAGCAAAATAATTTTCTTCTTAGCAATGTGGGCAGCGCAGGACCATGTCCGGAGCAGGACCCATCGTTTGTACAGGGTCTGCTTCGTAAAGTCAGAAAGGATGAGCAATGCATAGGCAACACCGGAGACCTCCGGAGTGAAAGAGATGGAGACAGATAGCGAAGCAAAGAGAAGGAGACGGTAATCATGAAGAAGAGGAAGAAGGAAGACAGTGGAAGAGCGACATATAGGGAAACAGGGTGAAGGACACAGAAACAATGAAGAAGAGGAAGGAGGAAGCGACGGTGAAAAGAGGGCCGCTTGGAGAACAAAAGGGGGCCAGGGAAGATCAAGAAGAAAAGGGAATAGGTAGGGCAGGGCACTTGTTTCTGCGAGCATCGCTCACTCCTTTCTTCCACGGTCTTTGTCCTTCATTTCTCCTCTCTATCTCTCTATCCTCTCTCTAGCTCTCCTTCCTTTCTTGTTCCATGTTCGTTCTCCTCCTTTCTCCGCTCTCCCTTTTCTCGGGGGATAGAACAAGGGCAAGGTTAAGCGAGGAGAATGAAGGGAATGATAAGATCGAAGGAGGACTGCTCCTGCACCTTGTAACTACCTTCCACAGCTCTCTGCATGTCTCTGTGTTCTTTTCTCTTGGTTTCTTCTTAGCAATGTGGGGAAATGGTCCTCCTCTGACACCTCCCCTTCACTCGTGGAGGCCCCTTGAAAAGAAGGCGTGTGAAATTTTGTGGAAAGAGGCAGCGCAGGACCATGCCCAGAACAGGACCCATCGTTTGCACAGGGTCTGCCTCGTAAAGGATGGGCGGTCTTTGTCCTTCATTTCCCCTCTCTTTCTCTATATCCTCTCTCTAGCTCTCCCTCCTTTTTTTTTTTATCTCCATGTTCGCTCTCCTCCTTTCTCCGCTCTCGCTTTTCTCGTGTCCATTCCATGACCCTTTCCTCCTCTGTTCCGTTTGTTATTAAGTAGGGGGGGATAGAAGAAGGGCAAGGTTAAGCAAAAAGAAGGGAATGATATGATGGAAGGGGGACTTCTCCTGCTCCTTGCAGTTAACTACCTTCCACACCTCTCCACATGTCTTTGTGATCTTTTCTCTTGTTTTTCTTCTTACCAATGTGGGGAAAGGGTCCTCCTCTGACACCTCTCCTTCACTCTTGGAGGGTTTTTGGGGAGAAGGCGTGTGAAATTTTGTGGAGGCTCAGAGATGGTTGGAGTGTGTGGAAAGAGGCAGTGCAGGACCATGTCCAGAACAGGACCCATCGTTTGCACAGTGTCTGCCTCGTAAGAATGAGCAATGAACAGAAAACACCGGGGGACACCGGAGTGAGAGAGATGGAGACAGATAGAGAAGCAAAGAGAAGGAGACAGTAATCAGGGAGAAGAGGAAGAAGGAAGACAGTGGAAGAGCGACAGATAGGGAAACAGGGCGAAGGAAATAGAAACAATGACGAAGAGGAAGGAGGAAGCGACGGTGAAAAGAGGGCCGCTTGGAGAACAAAAAGGGGTCAGAGAAGATGTAGTAGAAAAGGGAATAGGTAGGGCAGGGCACTTGTTTTTTTCAAGCATCGCTCACTCCTTTCTTCCACGGTCTTTGTCCTTCATTTCTCCTCTCTATCTCTCTATCCTCTCTCTAGCTCTCCTTCCTTTCTTGTTCCGTGTTAGTTCTCCTCTTTCCTCCTCTGTACCTTTTGTCATTAAGTAGGGGGATAGAACAAGGGCAAGGTTACGCAAGGAGAATGAAGGGAATGATAAGATGGAAGGAGGACTTCTCCTGCTCCTTCTAACTACCTTCCAGGCCACTCTACATATCTCAGTGTTCTTTTCTCTTGTTTTTCTTCTTAGCAATGTGGGGAAAGGGTCCTCTTCTCACACCTCTCCTTCACTCTTGGACGCCCCTCAAGGCCGCCTGAAACTCATGGGGGAGTGTGGAAAGAGGCAGTGCAGGGCCATGTCCAGAACAGGACCCATCGTTTGTACAGGGTCTGCCTCGTAAAGTCAGAAAGGATGAGCAATGAACAGAAAACACCGGGGGGCACCGGAGTGAGAGAGATGGAGAGAAGCAAAGAGAAGGAGACAGTAATCAGGGAGAAGAGGAAGAAAGAAGACAGCGGAGGAGCGACAGATAGGGAAACAGGGTGAAGGAAACAGAAACAATGAGGAAGGGGAAGGAGGAAGCGATGGTGAAAAGAGGACCGCTTGGAGAACAAAAAAGGAGACAGAGAAGATCAAGAAGAAAAGAGAAGAGGTAGGGCAGGACACTTGTTTTTGTTGTCCACTGTTCCTTTTCCTTAGCCCTTACACTTATTACCCGAGCATCGCTCACTCCTTTCTTCCACGGTCTTTGTCCTTCTTTTCTCCCTCTCCTTTTGACCCTTTCCTCCTCTGTTCCTTTTGTCATTAAGTAGGCGGGTAGAACAAGGGGCATGCATGGTTAAGCAAGGAGAATGAAGGGAATGATGAGATGGAAGGAGGACTTCTCCTGCTCCTTCTACCTACCTTTGTCTTTGTGTTCTTTTCTCTTGTTCCCCACCCTCGGTGTGGGGCTGCTAGATCTTAAACGCAACTCTTCTCCTCGCCCAGAACTCTTCTCCTCACCCGGGAGTGCCCAACCCGCAAAGTGTTTCTGGAGTGCCCAACCCAGACCTGGAGCGCCCAACCCCAGTGTCCCCGGAGAGTCTCCCTGGAGTGCCCAACCCCGCTGTGTTTGGAGTGCCCAGCCCCAGAGTGTCCCTGGAGTGCCCGACCCCAGGTTTGGATGTTAAAAGCAAAATAATTTTCTTCTTAGCAATGTGGGCAGCGCAGGACCATGTCCGGAGCAGGACCCATCGTTTGTACAGGGTCTGCTTCGTAAAGTCAGAAAGGATGAGCAATGCATAGGCAACACCGGAGACCTCCGGAGTGAAAGAGATGGAGACAGATAGCGAAGCAAAGAGAAGGAGACGGTAATCATGAAGAAGAGGAAGAAGGAAGACAGTGGAAGAGCGACATATAGGGAAACAGGGTGAAGGACACAGAAACAATGAAGAAGAGGAAGGAGGAAGCGACGGTGAAAAGAGGGCCGCTTGGAGAACAAAAGGGGGCCAGGGAAGATCAAGAAGAAAAGGGAATAGGTAGGGCAGGGCACTTGTTTCTGCGAGCATCGCTCACTCCTTTCTTCCACGGTCTTTGTCCTTCATTTCTCCTCTCTATCTCTCTATCCTCTCTCTAGCTCTCCTTCCTTTCTTGTTCCATGTTCGTTCTCCTCCTTTCTCCGCTCTCCCTTTTCTCGGGGATAGAACAAGGGCAAGGTTAAGCGAGGAGAATGAAGGGAATGATAAGATCGAAGGAGGACTGCTCCTGCACCTTGTAACTACCTTCCACAGCTCTCTGCATGTCTCTGTGTTCTTTTCTCTTGGTTTCTTCTTAGCAATGTGGGGAAAGGGTCCTCCTCTGACACCTCCCCTTCACTCGTGGATGCCCCTTGAAAAGAAGGCGTGTGAAATTTTGTGGAAAGAGGCAGCGCAGGACCATGCCCAGAACAGGACCCATCGTTTGCACAGGGTCTGCCTCGTAAAGGATGGGCGGTCTTTGTCCTTCATTTCCCCTCTCTTTCTCTCTATCCTCTCTCTAGCTCTCCCTCCTTTTTTTATCTCCATGTTCGCTCTCCTCATTTCTCCGCTCTCGCTTTTCTCGTGTCCATTCCATGACCCTTTCCTCCGCTGTTCTGTTTGTCATTAAGTAGGGGGGGATAGAAGAAGGGCAAGGTTAAGCAAAAAGAAAGAAGGGAATGATATGATGGAAGGGGGACTTCTCCTGCTCCTTGCAGTTAACTACCGTCCACACTTCTCCACATGTCTTTGTGATCTTTTCTCTTGTTTTTCTTCTTACCAATGTGGGGAAAGGGTCCTCCTCTGACACCTCTCCTTCACTCTTGGAGGGTTTTTGGGGTGTGAAATTTTGTGGAGGCTCAGAGATGGTTGGAGTGTGTGGAAAGAGGCAGTGCAGGACCATGTCCAGAACAGGGCCCATCGTTTGCACAGTGTCTGCCTGGTAAGAATGAGCAATAAACAGAAAACACCGGGGGACGCCGGAGTGAGAGAGATGGAGACAGATAGAGAAGCAAAGAGAAGGAGACAGTAATCAGGGAGACGAGGAAGAAGGAAGGCAGCGGAAGAGCGACAGCGAGGGCAATAGGGTGAAGGAAACAGAAACAATGAGCAAGAGGAAGGAGGAAGCGATGGTGGAAACAGGATTGCTTGGAGAACAACAAGGAGACGGAGAAAATCAAGAAGAAACGAGAAGAGGTGGGGCAGGACACTTGTTTTGTTATCCACTGTTCGCTTTCCTCGCCCTTACGCTTACTTCCCGAGCATCGCTCACTCCTTTCTTCCACGGTCTTTGTCCTTCATTTCCCCTCTCTATCTCTCCATCCTCTCTCTAGCTCTCCTTCCTTTCTTGTTCCGTGTTCGTTCTCCTCCTTTCTCCGCTCTCCCTTTTCTCGCGTCCATCCCACGAGCCTTTCCTCCTCTCTTCTTTTTGTCATTAGGGGAGTAGAACAAGGAGGAGAATGAATGGGAATGATGAGATGGAAGGAGGACTTCCCCTGCCCCTTCTAACCAGCTTCCACAGCTCTCTACATGTCTCTGTGTTCTTTTCTCTTGCTTTGTTCTTAGCAATGTGGGGAAAGGGTCCTCCTCTGACACCTCTCCTTCACTCTTGGAGGCCCCTTGGGGACGCTCTCTGAAGGCCGCCTGAAACTCTTGGGGGAAGCTCAGAGGGTTTGGAGTGTGTTGAAAGAGGCAGTGCAGGGCCATGTCCAGAACAGGGCCCATCGTTTGTACAGGTTCTGCCTCGTAAAGTCAGAAAGGATGAGCAATGAACAGAAACACAGGGCGGCGCCGGAGTGAGAGAGATGGAGACAGATAGAGAAGCAAAGAGAAGGAGACAGTAATCAGGGAGAAGAGGAAGAAGGAAGGCAGCGGAAGAGCGACAGATAGGGAAACAGGGTGAGTGACACAGAAACAATGAAGAAGAGGAAGGAGGAAGCGATGGTGAAAAGAAGGCCGCTTGGAGAACAAAAAGGGGTCAGAGAAGAACAAGAAGAAACGAGAACAAGTAGGGCAGGACACTTGTTTTTTCATCCACTGTTCGTTTTCCTCACCCTTACGCTTACTTCCCGAGCATCGCTCACTCCTTTCTTCCACGGTCTTTGTCCTTCATTTCCCCTCTCTATCTCTCCATCCTCTCTCTAGCTCTCCTTCCTTTCGTTTCCCACGTTCGTTCTCCTCCTTTCTCCGCTCTCTCTTTTCTCGTGTCCATACCACGAGCCTTTCCTCCTCTCTTCTTTTTGTCATTAGGGGAGTAGAACAAGGGCAAGGTTAAGCAAGGAGAATGAAGGGAATGATGAGATGGAAGGAGGACTTCCCCTGCCCCTTCTAACTACCTTCGACAGCTCTCTACATGTCTCTGTGTTCTTTTCTCTTGTTTGTATTCTTAGCAATGTCGGGAAAGGGTCCCTTGGGCCTAAACCCTAACGCCTAAACCCTCGTGAGTATTTCGGCATCGGGAATGGCTTGACGAAACGTCGTGACGCGACAGAAAACGAAAGTCTTCAACTATGATAACAGGCATAGAAACGTAAATGCAAATTGATTATTAACCAAGAGCAAAAGCCAAATAATACATAAAGGTCCATGCCACAACCCCCTATAGGCCCCAGGCTGTCTAAGCCCTAAAACTCTAAACACCTAACCCTAAACCCTTAACGCGAAACCCTAAACCCCTAAACCCCATAAACCCCCCTGAGCCCGAAACCCTAAATTCCAAACCCCAAAACTCCCCTGAGCCCGACACACTAAACCCTAAACCCCTAAACCCCCCTGAACCCGTAACCCCCTCCGAAAGGCTCGGACCGCGCGGGTCGAGGAGGGTCGGAGGTCCCTCAGATGAGGCCTCGCATTGCCCGAAACGTCTAGGGTTTAGGGGGTGGGTTGAGGGTTTAGGGTTTAGGGTTTGGGGTTTGGGGTTTGGGGTTTGGGGTTTAGGGTTTAGGGTTTAGGGTTTAGGGTTTAGGGTTTAGGGTTTAGGGTTTAGGGTTTAGGGGGGTTTAGGATTTAGGGGGGTTTAGGATTTAGGGGGGTTTAGGGTTTAGGGGGGTTTAGGGTTTAGGGGGGTTTAGGGTTTAGGGTTTAGGGTTTAGGGTTTAGGGTTTAGGGTTTAGGGCTTGGGGGGATTTCGGGGTTGAGGGGCTTTTGGGTGTTCAAGGGGCCTCAGGGGGGCTTAAAGGCGGCCTTGTCGGGCTTTCGGGGTATGCAGAGTTTCGAGCTGCAGCCCTGACTCTCCTAAACCCTAGGCTATACTCCCCTTAGAACCTTAATAAAACATGTGCTTTTGAAAAGCCTCTTGGGCTTTATATAAACAAAAATAACAATTAATTCCCAAGGGGGATATAGTTAGGCTGCAACCCTACAGTGGGCTGTTTGGGCTTCTCGGAACTACATGCGAGCGCAGTCAACGACATGGAAGATCGCAAGAAAGCGAAGATTCATCGTAATGTGCACGCCGTTACAGCCTCCCAGCCACAGATAGACATGGAGAACACAACAAGGTATTTACTTCGAACACCCCACCCGATAACAAAGCAATTTGCTGGGCGCGTCAGAACCTGGGATTGGGGAGTTGAGATACCCTCAGGGTTCCAGTGGACTGAATTCTCTCGGAGGTTGAGAGCTCAGGGATACTCTGCGAGGCTTTTCTGCGATTCAGGAGCGCCCCAGCAGTACTCTGTCATAATTCTCTAGGATTCTGTGCGACATTCTCTTGGGGTGTTCGGGACTCTTTTGGAGATTCTCGGCGGGTGGGTCCTGGATGATGCACGGGCCAGAGTACAGGGGACCCGGGCAAGCAGAATGGCAGAGATAAGCTCCAACAATCCCCTAAACCCTAAACCCTAACCCTAAACCCTAAACCCTAAACCCTAAACCCTAAATCCCCCACACCGAGGGTGGGGAACACCTCTCTCTCTCTCTCTCTCTCTCTCTCTCTCTCTCTCTCTCTCTCTCGGTCTATCTACTTTGGGAGGACTAGGACCGTGTTTCCGGGACCGGTATCTGCGCCGATTCCGTGTGTCACCAGCCATTCCAGCAGCATTTGTTGCCGATCAGCTTGCCACGCTCATTGTGGCACTGCATGCCGGAGTATCCACCACGGCAGGTGAGGTTCACTTTCGAGTCCTTAGTTGCTGGGTTCACAAGCCCCCCCAAAAGTGTACACTTTAGGGTTTAGGGTTTAGGGTTTGGGGTTTAGGGTTTAGGGTTTATAGAGCTGAGTTAGGGGATTCTCGTATCCCAAAAAGTGTAAAGTGTACTCCTTCGGCTACTAAGCGTCTGAACTCAGGCAGCACTTGCCGCTTCCAAGGTACCTCCAGCCCAACTTCGCGCTGTCACCGAAGGCTCCTTCGCAATCTCGGGCGGAGAAGGGCTTAGGGTTTAGGGTTTAGAGGGTTTGGGGTTTAGGGTTTAGGGTTTGGGGTTTAGGGTTTAGGGTTTAGGGGTTTAGGGTTTAGGGTTTACGGCTTAGTGCTTAGGGTTTATAGGGTTTGGGGATTATAGGGTTTAGGGTTTAGGGGTTTCCGTGTTCCGAAGGCGCCTTCGCAGTCTCGGGCGGAGAAGGGCCCGTCCTCGCAAGCCATCCACCTTGCTTCTCCAATAACCAAGGGAACAAAAGCCTGGACTCTATTATTCCTACCAAAAAAGGAAACCCAAAAAAGCTTAAAGTTTAACTAAAGGCGAAGTAAGCCGCTTGGTGGTGCAACACTTGCCGTTGCCGAGGTACTTGAAGCCTTGCTTCTGCCCATCCCCAAATGCGCCTTCACACTCGCGGGCTGAGGACCCTTGTGTGCAAGTCAGCCACTGTTGCCTATGCTGAACTTGGAACCCTAGCAAACATTGTAATTTTAGCTGTTTCTTAGGATTTAAAGTGCCCTAAACCCTAAACCCTAAACCCTAAACCCTAAACCCTAAGAATCATTTCCAAGCACCCCTAAGTTGCGAGGCGGAGGTCAGGCAGCACTTGCCGCTGCCGAGAAACTTCCAGCCCAGCTTGTTCCAGTCACCGAACGTGCCTTCACAGTCTCTTGAAGTGGAACCTGTTTCGCAAGTCATCCACTTGGTCGTGCAGCACTGGCCGTCGCCAACAAACTTGAAGCCTTGCTTCTTGTAATCTCCAGAAGTTCCTTCACAGTCTCTTGCACTGGAGCCTCCTTCGCAAGTGACATACTCGCCGTCCTTGCAACAGGCTCCCCGATTCATATACCAGCCATCACCACCCGAGCAGAAGGACGCGCTTCCACCATTGGCACAGCCAGCGGACGTGCTGGAGACTTCTTGGTTGAGAGCTGACTTCTCGCTCTTCAACTCGGCGTGGACGTGCGTCTCGTGGCGGTAGCCGTTCACGCCGTAGAGGCTGACGAGCGCAAGCACGCACGAAATGACGATCTCGCGCGACATGAGGATTTGAAAAGCGACGTAAGTGCTGAGATAGCTATTTGCTGAAGCAGCTTGAACTCAGGGCTTCAGGCAAAAAGGACATCAGGGAAGTGCAGCCGGCCGGCACGGCATGGTTTGCATGCAACAGCGTTTATACATATGTTAACATTATATGTATATACATATATTGATATATATATATATATTATGCATATTGTACAGTGATGTACATCTGAACCTTTTCCAAAATGACCGCGGGGGTTGGGCTCCCCTTTTGCGAGCTTTGGCGGTGAACCCCGCAGGATGGAACGGGGCGGGAGACGAGCACGGGGCGGGGGACACAGCAGGCTACGAGCTTTGGTGGCGGGTTGCCAGAAAACAGGAAGGGACGGCTTTGGCGGAACGGGTCGGGTCCCGTGCACGGGGTCCCACCGTGCCGTGTGTGGGCCTTCCAACCACGATCCTCTGCGACTGAGCGAAGCAAACTGAGACCAAGGCAACGGGGGCCCGAGTGCTAATTCAATGACCGACTTGGGGAGGTACCGGTGTGGTGAGTCACAAGTCCCATGCTGTGTCCGAGCTTCCTCCCTGCATCGTAGCAATATCTCCCGCGCCCCCGGAAACTCGAAGTCCAACCTAGCGATGGCACGATCGGGCAGCTCCGTCAAAAGTACTGCGCGGCCTTGCACCAAGGTCTCAACCTTGTCGCGACACTGACGTCCGACCACTGGCACGCTAGCGATGGCCCGAGTGAGCTCCTGAGAGGAGGCCCACTCATGTCTGAACCGATGCATAGCACCAACGAAGATGTGAAGAGGCGCGGGACGCTACCCAGATCTCCCAGAAGTATTGGACAACAAAAGGCTACGAAATTGAACAGACATGAGCGGAAGTGCGCGAGAACTGATAGAAAAACAAAAAAAACACGATCGGCAGGCGTTTCAAACGACAGTGCATGGCTCACCCTGATGCACAACTCAACCCTCCCAGTCTCTTTTATTCCTTTTGTTTATAACGGAGGCTGCAATCACATCCGACGTGACATGGCCATGTCTAAAGCTTTGATAATCGATTCAAAGCGAGGTCTCCAAGGAATCTGATCGCCGATTGGTGCTGGCCGACGCCGAGAAGGCGGGTCAGCCGGATTGAGTTTTGAAGGCACATATTTGAAGATCGGGATGAGACCGTGGATGACTGCGTGCTCCCAGAACAGTTCCACCAAGGCGCGCATGTCCCATGAAGAGCTGGAGCCACGACGTAACGCCCCCAGGGCTGACATGTTGTCTACAAAGAAGACTGCGCGACGCCCAGACAACTGCCGAACGAAGATGCGCGAGGCACAGATGACGACCAGGGTCTCGAAGACGCAGATTTGTGTGCGACGTCTTTTCAATCTAGGAATGATCTCAGGCGGAGCTCGGCCACAAACCCATTGTGATGAAGATGATGTCACACACACCGCTCCTAACCCACCACGCCCACAAGCATCCGTGTAGATCAGGACTGACTCCGTCTGCGACAAACCAAACGGAGTAACCCGAACCGACACAGCATCCATGTGATTTGACCACCAGAGTAAATCCGCGATGGCTTGATGACCACTCTCGGACCTGTTGATGCACGCCTGCAAGATGACATGTAGCAATTTGACCCCAGATAGCCCAAGCAGCAAAACTAAGGCGCCCAGCCAGCTTTCGAAACCGAAGGAGGTCTACGTCCGGAGAACGTAGTGTTTCAGAGATTTCCAGGCTCCACAGGGCTGCTTTGCGTGGCTCAGCAGTGAACTGCAATCCGGACCCATCCGGCAATAGAGAGACCCTGACTCCCAAGATGTCTTGACATGGAGCCGGCATGGGAGTCTTACGCTCCTCAAGCGTAAACCCCAGAAGAGTGACCAACTCCAAGGCTGCCAACCTGCCACCGTCCGCAGCGATCAAGAAGTCAGCCCAAAACAAATCATCCACATATCGTGGGCAAAGAATCAGAAGTAGCTCCTGCAAAATGGCTGCGAGGGCAGCTCCAAGGCGATCCCACGCAAAGACGGACGCAACTCCTCCAAATGGCATGGCCAACTGCGTCGATTCCAAGACTGCCCCTTCGCAATCGCGGAATAAGACGCGTGCGAGGTCCAAGTGAGCTTCCTGGATCGGGAGGGAGCGATACGCGGCCTTGAAATCTGATTTGAGCAAGACCAAAGGCTCACCAGTGGTAGAAAGAAGACGTGCCACAAACTCCAAATCGGAGATTCTGCCCATCCGGATCCTCCGGGACACCGAACAAGCGTCGTTGACGCGTGATTCCTTGAAATCATCTATGCAACGGACCTTTGAGACCCCCTTCGAGTCGAGCTGGGAGACACCGAACCGTCGAGTGACCACTCCGGCTTCCTGGGAAGCTGCCTCTACTGGCACTGTCATACGTCCCAGACGGACTTCATCCATCGTCTGTCGATAGATGTCCGCATCAAGGTCCGAGGATGTTCCCGAGTGGCGGCGAAGTTGTTGAGCCCATGCGTCGCGGCCGTGCTGCGTCAGCTGGTGGATGGACAAAGAGCTAGAACGGACCTGTGAAGATGGCGCCTCCGCATCAGCCGGGATGTGACCTACAAGAGGAAAGCCATTCTGCAGATGCGTGATCAAATCAGTATCATGCCATTCAATCTTGTTGAGGCACCACTCCAGCAGACCTAGGTTGGGACCATTTTTGCCAGCAGCTTGCAGCACATCGCGTGCGTGAGGGACTGCGGTCTCCAGTAGCTCCTGAGATCGCTTGGCCACCTTTCGAGATTGCTCCCGGAGCATGGCCATCTGCTGCGCTCTGAAAGCCACCAAACCGCGACCTCGAAGAAGACATGCCTGCTTGGCACACTTGACCAATCGTGACGGGCCCGCGGGCGAGGCGATCAATCTAGGAAATGCCTCGCGCGCTGCAACCACATGTGCCTGCTGGGCAGTTCTTAACGCAGCCTCGGAGGATGATATCGGGATAGGTACATCCACAACAACATCGCGTCGACAAAATGCCGACGACAGAGACTCGTCTGAGCTGCTGCCTGAATCGCAAATGGACTCGGAGCTCAGCTCGAAAGGCGTGTTCAGCACCCTGTCACCGTGCCCATCAGCCCGAGCGCCCGAGGCTGACGGGCAGAGCCCCCCATCTTCGGAGGGGTGAGAGCCACTTGGATATCTTCCATCGAAGCCAAAGCCGGAAAACCATTTTTGATGACCATTGGCTTTTGGACAAGCACGAAAGAGCACCAACCAGACAAGACGTGTTGAACCACTGGAACTGCAAATGTGTTGCCCGTGACACGCATGTGATCCAGACAAAAGATCAATCCCTCATCGCCAGGGAGGGCCGAAGGCCCTGCGGGAAAACCCAATGCCCGGTCCCGCTCAGCACCTGACAAGGGTCGTAAGAGATTGGAACCTTGCTCAGTGTGAATCCATTTCGCCAGCTTTCCTCTAGCAATGTTGGCATCTGAACCCTTGCGACGAAGGGACCTGCGACTACAACTGACATCGACACCTTCGGCGACCTTGGTCGCCAAGAGTTGACGCTGACTTTCCGACAGACTCGTCTTGTACACCAGCCCTCTTCGAGAGTAACTGTGCAACGACAATCTTGGAAACGCCTTATGTTCAGGCAGCAACTCATGGGGAGAGCCTTGCGCAAACCCTCGACAGAAGGTGGCAAACCTCAAGTCTGAGGCCTGCCCGCCAGATGGGAACTCCCACAGCGGGCGCCACCCCGGCTCCAACACAGCCGCAGCATCAACAGCAACTGCGGTCAGGGGCTCGACCCGCAAATTGGTCCAAAAACACCGCTCACGCTCCGCAGGAAGCACAAGGGATGCTTTGAGGCAGTCGGGCTCCACACCCAGGCACTGCGAGATTGCTGCTCGCTGAGCTTTGTCTGCAGGACTGAAATCCATCGAGACGTTTTCTAGCATGAACACGACATTGACATCGCGGAAAGCAGCTTTCAAGCGGGAAAGCAAGAATGGAAAGACAACCAACTTGTTAGACTCCGGGTCTTGAATGCCACGCCGGTTCTCTTTCGCAATCGAGAATCCCACGCAAGGTGACCCTCCAGCCACCAAGATAGACTTCAGAGACTTGAAGCGTTTGAGAAATGAGATGAGCGAGTCCACCCGTTCGCAAATCGCGAACGCTGAGCCTATCACACCCTCTGAGTCAGCCATCTGGGAAAGCCACACGCCTGCTCGGGAGTGATGATGCACCAGAAGTTTTCGACATCGAGGATCAATCTCAAACATCAAAATGAAAACCTTGGTCCCGAAGATTGGCCCGAGACCGGAATCCAGAAGGGCCTGCAACAGACCTCCCCTGCCAGAGAAAAGATCAATCACCACATGTTGCACCGCCTCAAAGGACGCATTGGTGGGCAAACCTGCTTCCGATAACGGGGCATGAATCGAAGCATCCTCCCTGGGCCCTTCCCCGTCGATGAACCCAGGAGGCGCGGTTTGTCACGATTTGTCTGCTCCTTTGGCACGTCGTGCTCTGAAGGACTTGAGGGCTGCCGCGTAGCGCTCAGCCGAGCGGGGATCCGCGGTGTCGAGATGAACCATTTTGCAAGTTGACCGGTCCGGGCATGTCTGTCCTTGCGCCGGGTCGTGCTTGAAACAAATGGGCATGCGTCCAGACTGCGGTGTAACAGCCTCACGTCCATCACCGTTCTTGCCTTTGTCGAGGCGAGGTTTACGAGGGTCCGCGACGTTGGGAGTTTTGTCCGGTTCGTCGATCCTGCGGGTGCGGTAGTGCTTGATGTCCAACTTGTGAGTGAGCCTGCGCAGCGGCCTATGCAAAAGCCCACTGAAACTGAAACTTTCCGAACCCCGTGTGAGCGACTGAAGCTCATAATGGAGCTCCCGCTCATAGCGGATGGCGTAGGCCAAGCCATGCTCAGCAGTCATCCGGATCAGCAAGAGCAGATGGGCGAAGACATCAGGGAACTGAATGACGCCGACAGCAGCGTGCGCCAACCAAAAATTGGACACGAGGCTCAAGAACTTCGGATTGTCAAGGTTCTCCGTTCTACGCCACTGCTTCACCAAAGCATCGCGAGCTGCTGGAGATTCTCCGTGGCCTACCCACAGAGGGACCCAAGACTCCAAGGCCGAGTCTGCGATGAAGGGGTGGTCTTGGTGCTTCCGAACATCGCGAGCTTTGAGCAACATTTTCTGCAACTTGGCCAAGAGTTGAGTGGAAGGAAACCAATCTGTCGGTAGAAAGCTGTGCGATGCCTTTGAAAGGGCCGAGGCGAGATCGAACTTGTCGACATCCTCATCGTCGGATTCATGATCTCGCAAAATAGAACTTCGAGAAGTTCGTGACTGATCCTTAGCAAATCGCTCCAAGGCCGCTGCCAATTGCGAGTTCACACGCAACTGCTCGGCAGCAAACTCAGTCTGTGCAACACGAGATGCTGAGGAATGAGCAGACACTTGACCTTGTTGTGACTGCCACGCGAGGGCCATCAGACGACGTGCCAGAGTAGAATGCAAGATGTCCATGCTAATGTCTTGATGGAGACCATGCTCTTGATTGAAGAGTTGTGTGAGCTCATCCGTGGTGAAGCCCAGCAGACGACCAGGCGAGTTGATTCCCAGAGACACCAATCGACCAACTACCTTAGTGATTTGAGGACAAGAAGCTGGATGAATGTCATGAGCGGCCGCCCAATGCATGAGGTTCTCCTTCGCGCGGTCTTCGGAATAAGGGACTGCCGCCGGCAACTCGAAAAACCATGTGTTGATGGCTCGGTCGCCTGTCGCCTGTGAGCCAATTGTGCGCGGCAATTCTGGCCTCGAAGGTGAATGGTGCCGGGGTCGATCGTCCCGAGGTGGTGAAGGGCTCGGACGTGTAGTGGGACGTCGAGGCGAAGGAGAAACTCGCCTGCGTTTGGCACTACGTGAGTCCCCGCGACTGTCGGATGGACGACGGCGGCCGCTGGCGTGGGATGGCCCTCGAGACAGCGCACCGCCATGTAATCGCCGAGCGTTACTGGCGCTACGGGTCTAGGCCTGAGAAGAAGGCCTTGAAAGGAAACCCTGAGGAATGGAGACATGCGAACACGATGTCCTCAGTAAAGTTTTGTATCAACAAACAGCTTTGTTGGCAACAAAAATAACAATTAATTCCCAAGGGGGATATAGTTAGGCTGCAACCCTACAGTGGGCTGTTTGGGCTTCTCGGAACTACATGCGAGCGCAGTCAACGACATGGAAGATCGCAAGAAAGCGAAGATTCATCGTAATGCGCACGCCGTTACAGCCTCCCAGCCACAGATAGACATGGAGAACACAACAAGGTATTTACTTCGAACACCCCACCCGATAACAAAGCAATTTGCTGGGCGCGTCAGAACCTGGGATTGGGGAGTTGAGATTCCCTCAGGGCTCCAGTGGACTGAATTCTCTCGGAGGTTGAGAGCTCAGGGATACTCTGCGAGGCTTTTCTGCGATTCAGGAGCGCCCCAGCAGTACTCTGTCATAATTCTCTAGGATTCTGTGCGACATTCTCTTGGGGTGTTCAGGACTCTTTTGGAGATTCTCGGCGGGTGGGTCCTGGATGATGCACGGGCCAGAGTACAGGGGACCCGGGCAAGCAGAATGGCAGAGTTAAGCTCCAGCAATCCCCTAAACCCTAAACCCTAAACCCTAAACCCTAAATCCCCCACACCGAGGGTGGGGAACACCTCTCTCTCTCTCTCTCTCTCTCTCTCTCTCTCTCGGTCTATCTACTTTGGGAGGACTAGGACCGTTTTTCCGGGACCGGTATCTGCGCCGATTCCGTGTGTCACCAGCCATTCCAGCAGCATTTGTTGCCGATCAGCTTGCCACGCTCATTGTGGCACTGCATGCCGGAGTATCCACCACGGCAGGTGAGGTTCACTTTCGAGTCCTTAGTTGCTGGGTTCACAAGCCCCCCCAAAAGTGTACACTTTAGGGTTTAGGGTTTAGGGTTTAGGGTTTAGGGTTTAGGGTTTAGGGTTTAGGGTTTAGGGTTTAGGGTTTAGGGTTTAGAGCTGAGTTAGGGGACTCTCGCATCCCAAAAAGTGTAAAGTGTATTCCTTCGGCTACTAAGCGTCTGAACTCAGGCAGCACTTGCCGCTTCCAAGGTACCTCCAGCCCAACTTCGCGCTGTCACCGAAGGCTCCTTCGCAATCTCGGGCGGAGAAGGGCTTAGGGTTTAGAGGGTTTGGGGTTTAGGGTTTAGGGTTTGGGGTTTAGGGTTTAGGGTTTAGGGTTTAGGGATTAGGGTTTAGGGTTTAGGGGTTCCGAAGGCACCTTCGCAATCTCGGGCGGAGAAGGGCCCGTCCTCGCAAGCCATCCACCTTGCTTCTCCAATAACCAAGGGAACAGAAGCCTAGACTCTATTATTCCTACCAAATAAGGAAACCCAAAAAAGCTTAAAGTTTAACTAAAGGCGAAGTAAGCCGCTTGGTGGTGCAACACTTGCCGTTGCCGAGGTACTTGAAGCCTTGCTTCTGCCCATCCCCAAATGCGCCCTCGCACTCGCGGGCTGAGGACCCTTGTGTGCAAGTCAGCCACTGTTGCCTATGCTGAACTTGGAACCCTAGCAAACATTGTAATTTTAGCTGTTTCTTAGGATTTAAAGTGCCCTAAACCCTAAACCCTAAACCCTAAACCCTAAGAATCATTTCCAAGCACCCCTAAGTTGCGAGGCGGAGGTCAGGCAGCACTTGCCGCTGCCGAGAAACTTCCAGCCCAGCTTGTTCCAGTCACCGAACGTGCCTTCACAGTCTCTTGAAGTGGAACCTGTTTCGCAAGTCATCCACTTGGTCGTGCAGCACTGGCCGTCGCCAACAAACTTGAAGCCTTGCTTCTTGTAATCTCCAAAAGTTCCTTCACAGTCTCTTGCACTGGAGCCTCCTTCGCAAGTGACATACTCGCCGTCCTTGCAACAGGCTCCCCGATTCATATACCAGCCATCACCACCCGAGCAGAAGGACGCGCTTCCACCATTGGCACAGCCAGCGGACGTGCTGGAGACTTCTTGGTTGAGAGCTGACTTCTCGCTCTTCAACTCGGCGTGGACGTGCGTCTCGTGGCGGTAGCCGTTCACGCCGTAGAGGCTGACGAGCGCAAGCACGCACGAAATGACGATCTCGCGCGACATGAGGATTTGAAAAGCGACGTAAGTGCTGAGATAGCTATTTGCTGAAGCAGCTTGAACTCAGGGCTTCAGGCAAAAAGGACATCAGGGAAGTGCAGCCGGCACGGCATGGTTTGCATGCAACAGCGTTCATACACATCATATCATTATATATATATATATATATATGTATATTATGTATATTGTACAGTGATACTCACAGGAGAGCTACAACAGCAGGGTTTCACGGGACGGGTCGGGTGTCGTGGACGGGGGTCCCACCGTGCCGTGTTGTGGGCCCGCGGCCAAAGCTCGCAACTCGCATTGTCCCTCCCGTCCTGTGCCCGTCCCGAAAATTCCCACCGCCCAAGCTTGCAAGTGTTGGCCTTTCGGGGGCAGGTGCCTCTGAAAGTAAGAGGAGGACCGAGATGCTGTCCTCTTGTATTTGACACAAGAAACCTCACATTCAATCCTGGTGGTGCTGGGCGCGGGGCCGTCGTTGGAGGTAGCCAGCAGGGCTTTCCCCGCCCACGGCGCGCCACCTCTTGAGCAGGGAGGGTAGTTGAGGGCTCAGGGTGGGCTGGGGTTTAGGTGTTTAGTAGCTTAGCACTCTAAAAAAGGCTGTAGCTACGAATCCTGGACCAAGACTTTGCCAGGGGAAGTATCAAGAAATGCTTCTAGTCCCTTTGAAATGGTGGTATGAACAGCATCGTGGAGCCCTACATCCTACATCCGATACCCCTTAGGCTTAAAACCGTATATCCAGAAACCATAAGCCTTGCACTTGCACCACGTATCATCGCCCAATCGGGCCTAAACCCTAAACCCCCCCCCCCCAAAAAAAAAAAAAAAAAAACGCCCCAAGCCCTGACAGCACCCCACACCTTCTCGACCCCTTGGCCCCAAAACTGCCACAGGGCCAAAACCCCAGCCCGAATTCAGACTGGTTTAGGGTTTAGGGTTTTAGGGTTTAGGGTTTAGGGTTTAGGGTTCGTGGTTTCCAGGAGTCCTTCCGCGGTACTTCTTGGGCCAGTCCCAAGAAGTTTCGCGTGCCGGTGCCCGGAACTAGAACACTGCCCCTCGCGGAACGCGCCACGGGCGTAGGGCTTTTGGGCTTCAGGAAACAATCCCTATACCCTAAACCCTAATCCCTAATCCCTAAACCCTAAACCCTAAACCCTGTATAGGCTTCAGTGCGGACTATCCGAAACCTTCCCAAGCTGGCACACAGAACCGCGCAAGACGGGACTCGAAGCGATTCTCTGAGCACGAACTACACTTCAACCCCGACCATATGGGGTTTAAGGTTTAGGGTTTAGGGTTTAGGGTTTAGGGTTTAGGGTTTAGGGATTAGGGTTTAGGGTAGTTCTCTAAATTCGGGACCCTGCTGCGTCCTATGTAGTACGGCAGGTTTCCACAAGGAACCCGAATTTAGAGAACTACCGCTGAACTACCCCGTATATGTAGCCGAAACCATCCCATAAGCTCAGGCCTCTGCCAGACGCCCGGGGGCCCATCCATGCTTCCCCACAAACAGGGGGGGACGCAGAGGAGTGTTTCTTGTGATGATCTAGGGACTAGAGTTCAGGGCTGAAGGGGGTTGGCAGGCTTTGAATTCCGATATTTGTTGGGAGGGATCCAGGGATTTCCGAAGAAGGCAAAAGCTTTACAACCTTGAGCTCTGCAAGGGCCTACCACCTGACAAGTGAAGTACATCAGATGGAGCCTGGTCCCTAAGCACATTGCCGAAGAAGCACGTGTTGGCTGACCTTTTTGGGGCTCCACATGCCACTGCTCGAGGCTGAACGCCTGAGGTTCTGCCTGCTGAAAGACAAACCCTGCGGGGGGGGGTTGGGGTTTAGGGTTTAGGGTTTAGGGTTTGGGGTTTGGGGTTTGGGGTTTGGGGTTTGGGGTTTAGGGTTTAGGGGTTTAGAGTTTAGGGTTTAGGGTTTAGGGTTTAGGGTTCAGGGTTTCGGGTTTAGGGCTCAGGGTTTAGGATTTCGGGTCTGGGGTTTGGTGGTTTGGGGCTGATTCTTCTGGCCCTTTGGACTCGTGCTTCGAACGACTGACAGCGGCAGAAGGGAACTTTCGGGTCCCTAACTTCGTACACCCTTGAGCCCTTAAACCCTTAATTAGGTTTAGGGTTTAGGGTTTAGGGTTCAGGGTTCAGGGTTTAGGGATTAGGGTTTAGGGTTTAAGGCTTACGGCTGAGGGTTTCGGGCTTAACTAATCCCTGAAGCCCTCAGAAGTTCAACCCTCAACCCTCAACCCCTCAAGCCTGCCTGAACCCTAAACCCTAAATCCTGAACCCCGACCCCTAAACCCCTAAACCCCTAAACCCCTAAACCCCTAAACCCATAAACCCCTAAACCCCTAAACCCCTAAACCCCTAAACCCCTAAACCCCTAAACCCCTAAACCCCTAAACGCCTAAAACCCCTAAAACCCCTAAAACCCCTAAAACCCCTAAAACCCCTAAACCCCTAAACCCCTAAACCCCTAAAACCCCTAAAACCCCTAAAACCCCTAAAACCCCTAAAACCCCAAACCCTGAGCCCATAAGCCCAAACCCCGGCCCAACGTCTGACCGCCCGGAAGCAGAAGGGCCGCCATCACATCACGTCAAAGACTTTCGGAGTTGTCGTTGGGCTCTTTCAGACGTTTAGGGCTGAGGGGTGTTTAGGGTTTAGGGCTTAGGGGTTTAGGGTTTAGGGTTTAGGGTTTAGGATTTAGGATTTAGGGTTTAGGGTTTTGTGTTTAGGGTTTAGGGTTTAGGGGGCTTTCAAAGCTTAAGCGCTGCTTAGCATTTTGGATCCTCAAGGACTCAGGCTTTCGGGAGTTTTGGTTGTAGCGTTTAGGGTTTAAGCTTGGGATGCTCCCTGTTACACTAACAGGCCTTCGTAGGGCTTATCGTACCCCCCATTAGAATCCCTGCGAAGGACTGTTAGCATAAGGGGGAACATGCCAAGTTTAGGGTTTTTAGGGTTTCGGGTTCCGCTGCTCTGCCCTATCCTTCACATTTTGCAGCGCCCGCCTTGCTCAGACAGTTGTGATGAAATACTCTGAAAATGCGTATGCCAACATAAGCCCTACGTCCCTAACAACCCGAAAACCCAAAACCTCCCCGCCAAAACCCCCAAAGACGGCTCAGAGTATCGTAGACCTGGGGATCAAGTTTGGGTGGGGGGGGGGTGCGTTTACAGGTGAGAAACATGAAGCTTCAATGATTCAATAAGACACTTGGCCCTGCCCTTTCGAAGCCTTTAAGTTTGTCTAAGGGCTACTTAATTGACTAGCATACCGGGGACAAGGTGTGTGTGTGTATACTAAAATGCATGTGTGTATATATCTATATATATATATATTTACACTGGTTATGTAAGGACGTTCTCTTGGTGGTCTTAGGCGTTGAAGCTCTCTGAATTGGAGGGTTTGGAAGGACAAGATCTCGGTTTCGGGATTTCAGGGCTTTCTGGGCCTAAAGGCCAAGTAAATAAACCCGAAGTCCTAAACCCTACAAACGCAAAAGCCCGAAACCCTAACCCCTATAATCCCAAAAGACCTACGAAACCTCAAAAGCCCTTCTATACAAAACCCTAAACCCTAAAAGCCCCATTTTGCATTCTCGTGTCTTGTGGCCCCCAAAAACTTTTGTGGCTTGTGGGGTGTAGGGCTTAGGGTGTGAAGGGTGTTTGGTGTTAAAGGTGCTCACGGTTCATGGGGTTTTGGGTTGATTTAGGGTTCAGGGTTTAGGGTTTAGGGTTTAGGGTTTAGGGTTTAGGGTTTAGGGTTTAGGGTTTAGGGTTTAGGGTATGGGGGCTTGGGCAAATTCACCACTGCTGCCAGACTTGAGTGCCAGACGGCTTATCCTGGAACCTTGGGGTCTTGCCCCAACAGGTATTGGTCCGGCCACCCACCCGCACCAGCACCCACCCCCCCTTCACAACCTGAAACTAAACTGTAAACCCTGAAACCCCAAACTCCTGAACCCTCAACCCTGAAGCCTAAACCCTAAGCCCTAAGCCCTCAAAACCCTAAAATCGTAAACCCTGAAACCCTAAACTCCTGAACCCTAAACCCTGAAACCCCAAACTCCTGAACCCTAAACCCTAACCGGCAACGCATCGAGGCAGAGTTGGTGTGGGTGCCGGGCTCGAATGTGCCCATGAGCAAGGTGATGATGGCCTCTTCGCAGGGCTTCAGTCTGGGAGCCTACTATAGGGGCCTTAGGAATGAGAATAGCCTTTTTTCCCGCAAGGGGGGGGGGGGGAGAGATTATAGTTTATATAGGGACCACAAGGGAATGCTGTTAGTTTATTAGTGATTTTTCCGCCCCCTGTAGATTATTCAGTGGGTGACGACAAGTTTGGGCTCTAGAGTTGGGCGTGTCAGCGCCTGTTTCAGGGAAAGGGGGGGTTGTACAAATAGGGCCGTCACGGCGGAGCTGGGCACGTCTGTTTCGCTTGGTCGGTTTCCTTGTTTTGCCCTACACCCTAAACCCTAAACCCGAAACCCTAAACCCTAAAAACCCTATAAACCCTAAAAACCCTAAAAAGCCTATAAACCCTAAACCCTAAACCCTAAACCCTAAACCCTAAACCCTAAACCCTAAACCCTGCATGTCACGCAACTACGGCTTCGGGCTTGATCGTATGAAAGGATTGAGGACTCAAGGGCTCGAAACCGGGTTGCAGGATCTCCTTGTGCGCGCCCAAACCCAAGGATATCGGGGTTTCCGAAATTAGGGGTACCTTATTAGGGTCCGTATTATAAGGGAATCCGACCATTTTTGAGTCTAGATTTTAGGGGTCCCACATTTTCGCAAGCCCCCATATCAAAGTTCATGTGAACAGCTCTCTAAGTTCTGGTCCCTTTTCAGAAGCGGGGGGCCTTGGGCAGGCCGCCAGGGACGATTATTCCCAGTACAGCACCCCCGCGTGCTGCTCCAAGCGACCTCGACAGCCGAGAGCCTGAAGAAAACGAACCCTAAGCCGTAAACCCCCTAAACCCTAAACCCTAAACCCTGAACCCTGAACCCTAAACCCTAAACCTAAACCCTAAACCCTAAACCCTCCCCCAAAACAAAACGAGTAAGAGCACGCGCCTTGTGCGAGATGAAGCCCACCAAGCTCCTCGGTTTGAACAAATTTCAGGTTAAGCCAGGCCCTGAAGCCTAAACCGCCCCTGCATGAGTTTTGCAACTGGCACACACTCAGGCCCACTTAATCAAAACCCGAAAAGCTTCTGGTTAAGGTGCTCCGATCCGAACCCGGAAAGTAGCGATTTGGAATCATCGGTTAACCCTTGATTTGTGGTTCGCCAAGGATAACAGGTTCTTGAATCCCAAGAGCTCCTACAAAAGGATTCTGATGGCACCTCCATGTCGGCTCACTTGTTTCGTTCAATCATTCAGGCGTTTTCGTGCTTCACTTATTCATTACAAAACGCCCTCATTCATTCACTACACTTTTAGTATTCTTGCGCGTTCATTCATTCTATTCATTCACGCTTTATTAGTATTATTCCGGCGGCTACAAAATAATTAATGAGGCCGCCCTTATAAAAGCCCAAATTTTATTATTAAATTCGTGCGTCATTACATTCCTTACAATTTAATATAAAATTATATGGTCTTTTAGTTAATTTACCGGGCAAATGAAGAAGTAAGCCCGGGTGTTACGTTCACACTATTAATTGCATTCACGCATTTACTTCGTTCATTTGTAATACAATTAATATTGTTCTCTTCACAGATTAAAAGGAAGCGATCGCAGAGAGCGGCATGAAAGTAATAATATGTGGTCCTAAAGGTGGATTAATAGTATGGCTTCATGGAGTGGTTAGAATGTCAGGGTCTTTAGTTCTAGCGGTTACACCATGAAATGAAGAGTGAATCCTTGACACACCATTAGTACTGAGGTTATGGTCGCTTGGATTTTGCTTGCTCCTAGTGAGGGGTCACGGCTTCAAGCATCAAGCTTGGCAGGCTCCTCGAGTTTTTTCGCATGAGGTCCTGGAATTGAACCAAAGCCTGCTTAGGGGTGGAGGCTGAGGGTGCAGAGCAAACTACACATAAGACGCCCCATCTGCCATAGCACTTCTGTGGCAGAGATGACCCTAATCCTTGAAGCAACAACAGCGCCGCCCCGGCCACCAAAACTGCAGAACCGCCCCGGCCCTAACTCCCTTGTACTCCAAAACCTGAAGCCCAAACCCCAAACAGGGTTTGGGGTTTAGGGTTTCGGGTTTAGGGACCCAAAACCCTAAACCCTAAACCCTAAACCTTACACCCCAAACCCTAAACTCAACCCACGCCCAGGCACAGGACGTTGAGTCTGGAGAGGGTTGGACCCATCCAGGACGGAATCGTCAGTGTCCTTCAATGCTGTGACCGTTTAGGGCCGAGGGGACAGGTTTAGGGTTTAATTAGGGTTGAATTTGGTTTAGGGTTTGGGCGGCTGAGGGTTCAGATTTCAGGGTTTAGGGCTTTGCTGGTAGGGCTTAGGGTCAAATTGGGTTGAGGGTTTAGGGCTTAGGGCCCTAAACCCCTAAACCCCCCTAAACCCCTAAACCCTTCAACCTATCAACTTTGAAATCCCCGGTTCCTTTCTTGAAAATGCGACCCTCAACGCAAGGGAGGGCCGTTTCGGGCTTCGCATCCCAAAACAACAGCACCACTGGGAGGCCTGACCACATGACTCACAGATTCCGTGCTAGGACATGGCTGACTGACCAGGGGCTGTAAGCTTTTCGGGTGTTTAGGGTTTAGGGTTTAGGGTTTAGGGTTTAGGGTTCAGGGTTCAGGGTTTAGGGTTTAGGGTTTAGGGTTTAGGGTTTAGGGTTTAGGGTTTAGGGTTTAGGGTTTAGGGTTGTGAGCACACAACCCCAAGCGAACCGGGAACCTGAAACCCAACACAAATTTAAGAAACAAAAAACCTAAACCCCTGGAGTGTTCAAACTCGCCCAACTGAAACGAACCTGCTCAATCCTACGTAGAACCCAAGCCCTGTAGACCTGTGCTCTGGACCTAGAAGACCTCCAGGGCCCTATCAGCCTTCAACCTCCAACCACGAAGCCTAAGCCCCACAAGCCTCGTAAGCCACCCCTAAACATCCTAAAGTCCAGCCCATAACAGCCGTAAACTCCGCCGAATCTGGAGCATTCCCCAAAGCCATCAACCCTAAACCCTAAACCCCCCTAAACCCGAAAGCCTAAACCCCAAACCCCAAACCCTAAACCCCCTAAACCCGAAAGCCTAAACCCCAAACCCTAAACCGTAAGAGGGAGCCCCATGAGACGCCTCTCCGGGCCAGCAGCCGGAATGGTCACGAAGGCCAGGCCGAGGATAGCTTCTACGGCATAGAACCTCCGGCTTTAGGGTGTAGGGATTAGGGTTTAGGTTTAGGGTTTGGGGTTTCGGGGTCCAGTACCCTTGCGGTTTCAGGGTTTCTTTAGCCAGTTTGCGGTGCAGGTGAAGTTGAGGTGATCTACGGAGGGCTCAGGGTTCTGGGCGAGAGCATTCCAGCTCGCTAAAGCCCTGAGCTCGAAAACCCGAAACCCCCAGCTCTTTGATTGCCTCTTGTCGAGGAGAGGGGAGAAGGTGTACATGGAGTGCTGCGCAACTCAATGTCCCCAAAACAAGAGCTGCCTCTGGTCGGTGTGTTGGGAATCAACACTGCACCATTGTTGGGGTACTATTCAAGCCGATCATTGTTGTTTCTTATTGGGTTTAAATATTGATAAACATGCAAAATGATTTCCAACAATGACCCAGAACAAGACAAGGGGGGTTTAGGGTTTAGGGTTTAACCCTAAACCCTAAACCTAAACCCTAAACCCTAAACCCTAAACCCTAAACCCTAAACCCTAAACCCTAAACGGGCATCTGGACCACGTAAGGCCCGGAGAGCTCTGCCCTGAGTCGCCGGAACCCACAAGACTCTGAACTCCTAGGGCTCGCCAAGGGAGGGGTTTCAAAAGGGCGTCCCTTTTGGGGCTCCTGACTGTTGCAGGGAAATCGTTCGGGTTTCGGGTTTAGGGCTTCGGGCCTAGCAGCCTAGCCTGGGCTTAGTTCTGGGTGCCCCTTGATAGCAAAGTGTCCACTGCGCGCTATGGGGTGCATGGCTCTTGCTGCTAAGTTCGGGGCCCCTGCCTAGCGTTAACAAAAGCCTCTCTGAATAACAAGGATCCCGTAGCCCCCGCAGAAAGTAGACCCGGCACGCGTAGCTAAACACCTCCCCTTCCCAGAAACCGTCGAGGCACCTCGCTCGCGGCAGGATCTGGCAGCAGAGGCCGGGCCGTATCAGGGTTTCTCTTGGGAGCTTTGTGGGGTTTAGGGTTTAGGGTTTAGGGTTTAGGGTTTAGGGTTTAGGGTTTAGGGTTTAGGGTTTAGGGTTTAGGGCTTAGGGCTTAGGGCTTAGGGCTTAGGGCCGAGCTGGGGCTCGTGACAAAGGGCTCTTCAGGGCTCGGGTTGCGCAAGGCGCCCTAAGAGCCACGTCTCGTCGCTCTGTGCTAGGCGATATCTCAGAAAGGTCCGCAGCAGAACCCAAAAGACCTGCAGAATTCACCGTAAGAACAACAACATGTAAATCATCACCTTAAACCCCACGATCTACCTAGACAATCTCCATCTCCCGACACCTAGAGACACCCTTAAGAGCTCTCAGAAATTCCCCAGAGGCAGTCACGCAGGATACTCGATGGGGGGGGGGGGTACTTGCAACCGCCAAAGGCAGAGCCTCAAACACCTTCAAATCTCGAAGCACAAGAGCCGTGAAACCCACAACACCCCGCAACTTCCTACTGTTAAACTCTCCACACTAAACCCTAAACCCTAAACCCTAAACCCCAAGCCCTAAACCCTAAACCCTAAACCCTAAACCCTGAACCCTAAACCCTAAACCCTCAACCCTCAAGGCCTCCGGCGATGGGTAGAGTGCTGGGAAGGGGGGCTCGGCGCCCGGAAGGCCCACGAGAAAGGCACAGACCTTGGGTGTTTAGGGTTTAGGGTTTAGGGTTTAGGGTTTAGGGTTTAGGGTTTAGGGTTTAGGGTTTAGGGTTTAGGGTTTAGGGTTTAGGGTTTAGGGTTTAGGGTTTGTTGTTGGGTTCAGGGTTCAGGAGGCTTAGCAATTTCAGCTTTGGAGGGTTTGGGGTGGTTCTGGTCGATTTCTTTGGGGGATTAGGGTTAGGGTTTAGGCTTAGGGTTTAGGGCTTAGGGCTTAAGGCTTAGGGTTTAGGGTTTAGGGTTTGGGGTTTAGGGTTTCGGGTTTCGGGTTTCGGGTTTTGGGCCTCAGGTTTAGGGTTTAATTAGGGTTCAGGGTTCAGGGTTAGCGTTCGGGGCTGGCTTTGGGGAAAGTTTTCGGGGTGTCACGTAACTTGTGCTTGGGGGGTCTAACGTTCAGGAACGAGGATTGGGGTGGTATGTGTTCAGCTTCCTATTCTAGCTCAAGATTTGCGTGCGGATGCTGGTTGTATAAACTCTGAATCCTAAGCCTTATTTTGACCCTAAAGAGGTTAGCCTAAATCCCTCAACCCTGATTTTTTAACTAAGCCTTATTTTAACCCTAAGCAATTCAGAGCGAAACCCTAAACTACTCGACCAAAGGCGAGAATAAGTGGAGAATGGGCTCTGAGGCGCTAAGGCCGGTCCGTGGTGGGGGCTGCGGTTCCTCACTCGCAACCAAAGACCCCAGGGCCCGAGGGCCTGCGCGGAGTTTACGCTTTGGGGTTTAGGACTTAGAGTTAAGAGTTTAGCCTAAGCCCTAAACCCTAGACCTTAGTCCCTAAACCTGAAACCTGAAACCCTAAACCCTAAATAGGGCTTGGGGTCTATAGCGTTCCGACGGGTTAAGGGCCTATAAGGGCTTTACCAACCTCAGCGTGGCAAACTAAACTTCGGGCTTCAACCCTAAACACTAAACCCTATAAACCCTATACACCCTATACACCCTATACACCCTATACACCCTATAAACCCTATAAACCCTATAAACCCTATAAACCCTATAAACCCTATAAACCCTATAAACCCTATAAACCCTATAAACCCTATAAACCCTATAAACCCTATAAACCCTATAAACCCTATAAACCCAATAAACCCTATAAACCCTATAAACCCTATAAACCCTAAACCTTAAATCAAGATGGATCCAGAAGCCGTAAGTCCCCCTAGATCAACCCCAAAACCCGACATCCCAAGCCTGAACCCATGATCCCAAGCTCCCAACCTCCAACCCTCAATGCTTCAGGCGTGGGGCGAGACCCCAAATCGGCCAGGTACCCGCCATGGCCACGCCGATCCTCGGCCACTAAAGGCGCTCGAAGGTTCAGGGCTTGTACTACGAATTGCTTAAGCCCCAAAACAAATTAGAAAAAATAGGGTCTTCCTTATAAGGGCAATATAGGGATTCTTGTTTTATACTTTTTGGGGGGCTCTTAAGCAAACATTAGTATAGGGCATTCAGGGTCTTGGGGTTCAGGGTCCAGGGTTCAGGGTTCAGATTGGGATGTTCCCCCTTATACCAACCATCCTTAAGAGGGTTTTTTTTTTTTTTTGGGGGGGGGGGGGGGTTGTACTATAACCTCTGTTAAGGGCTGCGAGTATAAGGGGGGAACATCCCAAGGTTTAGAGTTCATAGCGTTGAGGTTTGTGTTTTCTACTGAGTCTTGGGTCTTTGCCTTGAGTTTTGCGGCTCTTGCAGCCGGTATAGGGCATGAGGGTCTTGGGAATTGTGAGGGTATAGCTTGGGGGGGGGGAGGGGGGGGAGGAGTTGGGCTCTTAGGGCTGCCAAGATTCCGGTCCAAAAAGCTTTAAAAGCATCACCCGAAAGCGAGAGCGCCTGAACAGTGAAGTACTTTAGTACTCTTCCGCTTGAGCTTTTTCAGGTGGGAACAGTGAGGGCTTTACACTGGGGCATTTTCCCAGAACGGGGGGTACCCCTGGTGTATCCCAAATAGACTAGAATCCCCTTAGAAGGCCCCTTTATTCTCGGAATACCTAAACCCTAAACCCTAAACCCTAAACCCTAAACCCTAAACCCTAAACCCTAAACCCTAAACCCTAAACCCTAAACCCCCCAAGATGGATAAACATGCTTCCAGGGCTCGCCGACTGGCTCATCAGCGGCACGAAGTAGATGAATGCGGCCCATGCGTACCTCTCAGCACTTGAAGGTGCATGGTAATTAATATTATCATTATTATTATTGTTACTATTATTATTATTAATATTATTCTTATTATTATTAACCCATTAGAACTGTACTTATAACTGTCCTGATAGCCATATTAGGGCACTTAAGGGGGCTCATCATTGGGGTTAGAAGTAGAGTTACAACTCGCTTTGAAAGTACCATGAACCTCTCAGCACCGTTCTTCAGCTGGGGTGCGGTGCGATCTTGCCCTCTTTAGGGGTGTCTTTTCTAAACCCTAAACCCCAAACCCAAACGGTAGGGGGAAGCAGGGGCCTCATCCGCCCCTTGCTTGAAAACAGTTTGTAAAAGTCAATGTCCCAGAGAAGGGCTCCAGAAGGGTCCCAGGCAGGTCCCATTTTCCAGGGGAAAAGGTCTGGAACACTGCAACATCGCCGATGCCCCCTGGAGTCCCTGGAATCTGCCAGCCCGGGGCCGGGGGGGTACCCCCCGACCAAAATGCCCTCAATGGTGCGGGATTTGGGGTCCTAATCATATTAGGGCTTACGCCCGGGTGTCTGAGGCGCAGCCAGGCACTGCATAAGGCTGCATGAAGCCCAGGATTTGCCCAGACCCGCAATGAAAATGTGGGTTTTTTTGTATTGCAATCGACGGTTTTCCTCCATTTTACTCCGTGAAAGCTCCAAGAAGCCTACGAGCCGCTGACAGGCTCCGCAAAGCTCAGGAGGCGCCACCCTGCTCTCTCTCTGTAAAAAAGCAAGAAAGCCCCCCTTGAGGGGGTTTAGGGGGTGAACCCTAAACCCTAAATGAGAACAGTTTGGGTGGTTGGGGTGGGACTACATGCTAACGCAAGCGAGCGGCCCGGGTGCTTTTAGCACCAGCGAGCTTCCCTTCTTTAAACCCTAAACCCTAAACCCAAAATACCCTAAACCCTAAACCCACAAAGCCCTAAACCCTAAACACCCTAAACCCTAAACCCAAAATACCCGATACCCTAAACCCTAAACCCTAAACCCTAAACCCTAAACCCTAAACCCTAATCCCTAAACCCTAGACCCTAAACCCTAAACCCTAATCCCTAAACCCTAAACCCTAAACCCTAAACCCTAAACCCTAAACCCTAACCCTAAAGGGCACAAGTCGTTGAGGTGCATCTCCGATCCCGGCCGCGGCTCGCGGTGGGCGACGCGGCTGAGTTGGATCAGAAGGATCATGACCTTAAAGGAGTGAGTATGAGGGTTTAGGGTTTAGGGTTTAGGGTTTAGGGTTTAGGGTTTAGGGTTTAGGGTTTAGGGTTTAGGGTTTAGGGTTTAGGGTTTAGGGTTTAGGGTAAAAAGGATCATGGCCTCAGGAGTAGGGCTGAGGGTATGAGGGCATTAGGGTTTAGGGTTAAGGATCATGACCTGACCTTAGGAGTAGGGTCGAGGGTATGAGGGTATGAGGGTTTAGGGTTCATTGTTCAGGGTTTAGGGTTTGGGCTCAGGGCTTGGGGGTTTAAGTTAAGAAGAGGCTTTTGGGTAGAGTTCCATGGTAAGGATAACGTAATGGGGGGGCTTCGGGCCCTAAACCCTAAACCCTAGACCCTAAACCCGAAACCCTGAACCCTAAAGGGGTTGGGGGTTTATGCGGCTGAGGCTTCGGGACTTGAACGGTTTGGGGCAACACGCAATATGCAAAGAGACGCGGCCTCATCGAGGGCTAGGGGTTTAGGGTTTAGGATTTAGGGTTGGGGTTTAGGGTTTAGGGCTTAGGGGCTTAGGGTTTGGGGTTCAGGGTTCAGGGTTTAGGGCTTAGGGCTTGGGGTGTAATACTTAGGGTTTGGGGGCACCAGGGGCGTCATGCAACCCGCAAGAGCAAGGGCAAAAGGTGCTACAGTCTCAGCATGTAAGTAATACGCGCACCCTAAACCCTAAACCCTAAACCCTAAACCCGGAACCCTAAAGCTGAGACCATGGCCCAGCCGATCCATCCGTGCGCAGGAGCTGGAAGCGTGCCTGGGCCAACTAAAGCTTAGTGGTTTAGGGTTTAGGGTTTAGGGTTTAGCGTTTAGGGTTTAGGGTTTAGGGTTTAGCATTCCCAGGGGGCACCTGGGGTGTGGCCCAGGCGGGGCTTATGGTGGCATTCGCGCCTCGACTCGGGGGGCGAGGGGGGAAGCAGTGGCTGATCTTGGATATGGGTGGCAGGTGAGGGGTTGAAAGATCTTGGATTTTGGAGCGCTTGATGTGTGTTAGAAGCTTCTGCTCGACCCGCCGCCACTACCAGTATAACTGTGCCTACTGCTGCTTGTCATGATACTGTTCCCGCTGCTCTGTGTCCGCTTTTTCGACGGTCGTGCCTGCTGCTATGCTGCCACGACAATGTGATGATGAGGATTTGGTGGTGTTAGCCTGGGGGGCACTCGGCTCAGATGTGCACCGATGCAACGCAAACAGATGTGAAGGGCTACTGGGGGATCATGGGTGAGGGCTTGGGGTTCACAGTGTATGTTTGGGCGGTCTATGCCGTTTGGGTTTATGGCCGAGAGTCTGGCCTTAGGGCTTTGGAGCGTCGGTTTTAGGAAGAAAGTTTAAGGTTGCGGGGGTTTAATTTCAGGCGCGAACTCCTGCTACAATCAGATCCACCCCCACGATAGAGCCCTTATGGACAGGACAACGGGGCACTCTAGCTTAGAACCACAGTTGCCAGGCTGCAGTGAGCCAGGGTGGCCACAAAGAGTACGCCCGCCTCAGCGAACTGGGTCCAGAATCCGAATCATTCGATCCCCTCAAGCCCTAAAAAACTCGCAGACCCTCCCCAAGAGCCCTACACGCCCCCAGTCACCCCTTAAGCCGACTTAAAGTAGACCAAGGCTTGGTCCTTCTTGGAACCACCCCCGCCCCCTCTATGCTAGGGTGCCCCCCAGAATGTGGAGAACTGCCTCTGAGCATGGGAGTCCTCTCTGCTGGGGCCAGGGTGTTGCGGCGTAACATACCGGCCGATAAAGAAACTTATGACTCTAAATCCTTAAGGAGTATTTTGAGCCCACCCAGTCCGGGATTTGGGCGCCGGCGCCTGTATCCGATCCACTCTACGGCACAACGATCACCTTAACCTCTTGCTGTTTGGCTGCGGCGGCTCCACACCGCCCTAAACCCTAAACCCTAAACCCTAAACCCTAAACCCTAAACCCTGGGTTTCTTAGTTCGGGGATCTGCGCACAAGCTGCGCCAGCTCCCTCGGGGTTCAGTAGCCATCCTATGTTCAAACACCCGAACAGCCCTGCAAGCCCCAAACCCTGAGCCCCACAAGCCCCAGCATGCACAATACAAGCCGGGCAAGGGCCTTGGAGGTTCGTGGTATTTCGGAACAAATTTTCGCTGTACTTAACACTGTACTTATAAGCCCCTTAAGATTAAGTGCCTGAATATGGTCATAAGTACAATTATACAGTTACAATTGGTTCATAAGTAATATGAACCTTCAAGCAGCCCTGCAAGCCCCAAAAAGCCCAGGCCATGCCAGTGCCAGCAAGCCGCGCTCTCCATGCCTTGCACGCCAAGCCTCTCTTCATCCGTGGGGGGGTGGGGGGGGGGGGGTGGGGTTTAGGGTTTCGGGTTTCGGGTTTCGGGTTTAGGGTTTAGGGTTTAGGGTTTAGGGTTTAGGGTTTGGGGTTTAGGGTTTGGGGCTTAGTGTTTAGGGTTTGACTTCCCGAGGGAGCAAACCCGAAGGGTTTGGGGTTTAGGGCGCGTGTGTGTTGCTTTGAGGATGAAGGTTTGGATTTGGGATGTTGCCCCCTTATACCAGCAGCCCTTACTTGGGATATCGGAATGCTTAAGGTCCCAAGGGGTACTAGAATCCCAAGTTTGAATGCTTAAGGTCCCAAGGGGTACTAGAATCCCAAGTTTGAATGCTTAAGGTCCCAAGGGGTACTAGAATCCCAAGTTTGAATGCTTAAGGTACCAAAACCATCCCTTGATTTGACCCTCGCGGGCTTGCGGTTCATCAGGGTCATAAGCCCCTCAGACACTCATCCGTCAACCGTGAATACCCAAGCTGGTAGGTAGGCCCGAGATTTCGGGGGAGCGCATGAAGTGCTTGCGCGACTAGCATGATTTTGCTGCGGCTCAGGGCTCGGCTTAAGGGCTGGGAAGCCCAAAGCCCTGGACCCTAACCCTATACTCCCCTTAGAACCTTAACAAAAACAATATTTTTAATATCCTCTTGAGTTGTATGAAGAACAAAAAAAGACAATTCCCAACGGGGATATAGAACCCCGAAACCCCTAAACAGATCCCAGACTTTCCTTTCCCGGGGTTGAGGGTTTGGGGCTTAGGGTGTTCAGGATGGGTTAAGGGCTTAGGGCTTAGGGTTTCGTTTGTAGTGGAGGGCAAAATGCCGAAATATAGCAAACGGTTCGGTCAAGGTCGCGGAACCTGTTGGGGGGGGGGGGGGGGGGGATAGGGGTCGATCATGTTTGCAGAATTTATCTGGGAAATTTTAGAACGAGCCAGACACCCATAGCAACTTCATATACTGCACATTGTAACGTAACGCTATGAAGTTAGCATTCTGGTTTTGTACTGACTTGCGCTAAGTCAATTCGATTAAAGCCCATGCAAATTGAGAATTGCACTGCTCTCTTGCAGAAGCACTCTGCTTTTGCAAACCTTACGTGAAATCGTGTCTCTGGAAGCTATGATTCCGATCGTACTTCTTGATTATGTTAAGCCTCTCATACTCACTCAGGTTCGAAGAAGCTCGTCCGACCCCGGCTATGGTTCAGGGTTCAGGGTTCAGGGTCCAGGGTTCAGGGTTCAGGGTTTAGAGCTTAGGGCTTTTCGGTAGAAAGCCCTGGCTGGGGAGTGTCGACATACATCGCCACATATGAGCAGAATGTTTTTGGAAGCACCCTCCTAGTCGAACAGGGATTAAGCCCTAAACCCTAAACCCTAAACCCTAAACGAGGCACCCCCTAGCCCCTAAGATCTCCATCTTCGGACACCGCTTGGGCCGTCGACACTAGCCCCCAAACCCTAAACCCCAAACCCTGAACCCTCATCCCCAAACCCTACACCGTACTCATGCCCCCAACCCTAGTCCCCTAAGCCCTAAACCCTAAACCCCAAACCCCTAAACCCTCAACCCTAAACCCTAAACCCCTAAATTCGAAACCATGCCTCCGCAGCGTCTCTTCGGCGGACAGGCTGCAGGTAACCAGCCGTGGCACCAAACCGAGCCTTCTGGGGGGAGGGGGGGGGTTTAGGGCTTAGGGTTTATAGTGTTTAGGGTTTGGGGTTTGGGGTTTAGGGTTAGGGTTTAGGGATTAGGGATTAGGGATTAGGGTTTAGGCTTTAGGCTTTAGGCTCTAGGCTCTAGGCTCTAGGCTTTAGGCTTTAGGCTTTAGGCTTTAGGCTTGAGGCTCTAGGCTCTAGGCTCTAGGCTTTAGGCCTTAGGCCTTAGGCCTTAGGCCTTAGGCCTTAGGCCTTAGGCCTTAGGCCTTAGGCCTTAGGCCTTAGGCCTTAGGCCTTAGGCCTTAGGCTTTAGGCTTTAGGCTTTAGGCTTTAGGCTTTAGGCTTTAGGCTATAGGCTTTAGGCTTTAGGCTTTAGGCTTTAGGCTTTAGGCTTTAGGCTTTAGGCTTTAGGCTTTAGGCTTTAGGCTTTAGGCTTTAGGCTTTAGGCTTTAGGCTTTAGGCTTTAGGCTTTAGGCTTTAGGCTTTAGGCTTTAGGCTTTAGGCTATAGGCTTTAGGCTTTAGGCTTTAGGCTTTAGGCTTTAGGCTTTAGGCTTTAGGCTTTAGGCTTTAGGCTTTAGGCTTTAGGCTTTAGGCTTTAGGCTTAGGCTTTAGGGTTTATATAGGGCTTCGGTCGAGGGCAAAATGAGTCCATTCAGGTTCAAAGCTCAGGGTCTAGGGTTTCAGGGCTATGGCGGGGCTTTAGGGTTCTAGGACACCCTGAAGAAATACGAAGCCCAACCCTATCTAGTCTGGTCAGGTCCGACCCGACACAAACCTAAATACAAGTTGGTTGGTGCAGGGTGGAAGCCATTCTCGTGGGGCGGAAGCCATTCTCGTGGACTGCGAGCGTCCAAAGAGAACTGGGGGCTATCATTCTAGGTTTGAAGGTTTCATGTCAGACGTCTATGGTCTGAGGCTTTGCAAGGTTTAGGGCTTCATTAAGGGGTTTGGGTTGGGATGCTCCCCCTTAATACTAGCAGTCCTTAATAGGGACTATAGTGCCCCCTATCATAATCCCTACTAAGGACTGTTCGTATAAGGGGGTCGGAACGTCCCAAGGTTTAGGGCCTTAGGGTTCGAAGCCTTAGGGCTCATACTATGCTGAGCAGGGCAGAAAACCCTCAACCCTAAACCCTAAACCCTATAAGTGCCGTCCGAGGATCTTCAAGGCCAGCCCAAGAGCCACGAGGGTGCCGTACAGCATCAGCGCGCGCATCCCGAACCCGGAGAGGATGTCCTTGCCCGGGTTTAGGGTTTAGGGTTTAGGGTTTAGGGTTTAGGGTTTAGGGTTTAGGGTTTAGGGCTCAGGATGCCAAAGCCAGCTCCTAAACCTTCGAAGCCCTTCCGAATGCCACAAAAAAGCCTGAACTCCATGACCGCAAACAAAAAAGCAAACCGCTGAAGACCTTGAAGCCTGAGACAGGAGCGGATGTGGTTCGAACATTTGATTTGGGTTTGGGGTAGTTTAGGCCCGATTTTATTACAGTGGGTTGTAGGTTCAATGAATGACAGTCAGCGCGCAGTTGCATAGCATGCGGGTGTAGCAAAGAATTCAGAGAAGTCAGAAGAGAGTCCGAAGCTGTTGAGAATCGACAGAATGTCCGTCAAATCGGCAAGCAGTGAATGTGAGAATGTGGAGGGTTTGGGGGTTTTAGGGTTTAGGGTTTAGGGTTTAGGGTTTAGGGTTTAGGGTTTAAAGAGGCCGACTTCGCAGCAAGTTTACGCGGACTAAAAGCTGACATGGGCTCTTGCCACAAAAGGACACTCCGTAGATCTGGGTGCCGCAGTGGAGCCACCACGCGTGCGGTAAGGCGTCAAGCACGTGAAGGCTCATGGTACTTGTTAAAAAAAGTATAACTGCACTTATAACTGTACTGATAACCATATTAGGGCACTTAAGGGGCTCATAAGTGGGTTATGTACTTGGTTAATAAGTATCATGAACCTCCAAGCAACTGTAAAGGTGCGCACAGTGTGAACAGTGGAGCGACGGCGGGTAAGTTTTTGTGAGCCGCGGGAAACCGTTCTCGCACACCTGGTGGGTCAGACAGAAGGTTTTCGCTTCACCTGGGGTCAGCGCTTGACGTTGTGATAGTGGCAGAATACAAGAATAGACTAGAAATTGTCGCAAGATCAGGCGTAGCTCGGATGGAGATAGCTGGCTTGACCCACGGCGGAAGCGGGAATTGAGCAAATTTTGGGATACGCCATTCTTTAGAAAATGGTGTGCTTTGCAAAAACATGCACAGGTCCGGATTGTCATCGACGAAATTTGAAGTGCTGATGCGATGGTATAGGCGCTACAGTTGTGATTGATGCGCACGCCTCCAAACAGCTCGAGGAATTGACCGATGGCTTGTGCCAAATCCCAGGCACATGTGAGCGAAATTTGCTGTGGGAGTGCCAAGCTCAGCAGGAAGGAACTGAAGCGTTTGTGCCTGAAGGATTTGCGCAGAGAGGGCTTTGATATTCTGAGCCGCCATGCTCACATTCGCAGATGCGCGATTGCAAACTAAAAACAGCCAGGGCGCGGGCGTGCCGGCGCGCGCGCGCGCTCGCTCGCGCTCGCGTGCGCGAGTGTCCAAGTTCAAACACGCATCAAGTGCGTGTTGAGCTCTGGTGGATCGTGTCCAAGAAGAGAAAAGCAACAGCGTGGCTTTGCAGCGGTTTGCCGCTTCTATGGGTGCTTGGGGTCTTAGAGACGACAACTAAACCGCTAATGTTTGAGCGAGACCGTTCACGCCCAAACGCCCGAACACCTGGCTGTAACTGATGTCTTGGTAGCCCAGTAACCATACTTAAATACGGGCACCCTTTTTTGGGTTGGTTACTTCAGAAGGGAACCCATAAGCAAGAATAAGGGAAAAGGGTACCACTGGGCTGCCAAGACCCCCTAAAACCCCGAAAACCCCTGAACCCTAAACCCTTTTGGTGACAACTCTGCACTCTGAGGTGGATGCAACGGAGCTCGTCACAGCTCGTCGTGGCATGGGTTTCGGGTTGAGGGCCGCGGCGATGACTCGTCTACATCCCAGTCCAAACTCTAAACCCGAAACTCTAAACCCGAAACCCTAAACCCTAAACCCTACCCTAAACCCTAAACCCCTAAACCCTAAACCCTAAACCGGACAGCCCCAAGGCATGGAACCCGAAGCCACAAAGTCAGTTTGGCTCGTTCAGGGCTTCGAGTTTAGGGTTTAGGGTTTAGGGTTTAGGGTTTAGGGTTTAGGGTTTAGGGTTTAGGGTTTAGGGTTTAGGGTTTAGGGTTTAGGGTTTCGAGTCACCCTGAACCCTGATCCCTCAGGCGGGGGCCGGAGCTCTGTGCATCCAGGGTGTAGGGTACGAGTATGCTGCCTACAAGGGAGCTCACTACAGTCCAGGCCTCAAAGAAGCAGCAAGGCTGCCGGGGTCTACACCCGAAGGCCGTAGCCCCAAACCTTAAACCTTGAAACACCCAAAACCCATGAACCCTAAACCCCTAACCCTAAACACCCGAAACCCTAAACACCCGAAAACGAAAACCCTAAACCCCAAACCCAAACCCCAAACCCCGAGCCCCAAACCCTAAACCCTAAACCCTAAACCCTAAACCCTAAACCCTAAACCCTAAACCCTAAACCCTAAACTCAGAAGACCAGCCCTTCAGTCCCAGGCACCGAATCCCCCCGAGCCCGTGTCCTGATTCGGCTTCAGCTCCCCGGACGTTAAATGCCACCTGGGGGTTTAGGGTTTAGGGTTCAGGGTTTGGGGTTTAGGGTTTAGGGTTTAGGGTTTAGGGTTTAGGGTTTAGGGTTTAGGGTTTAGGGTTTGGGGTTTAGGGTTTAGGGCTTAGGGTTTGGGTTTGGGGTTTAGGGTTTAGGCTTTCGGGTTGAGGGCGGGGGAGGTTATGAGTTCTTTCCACAATAGGAACAGCCAACATCCCTAGTACGAAGGCCACGTACTCGAATTTCGTAGTTGGTTGTAGTATGATAAATGTGCCTATCGTATTTTCAAGTGACCTATGCTGTATCACAGTATGTAAAAGCATATTACGGCAAATCATTTTCGGAGTACCGAGTACTATGGGATACTGTAGTGTGAGGATCGGTTGAGCCCTAAACCCTAAACCCTAAACCCTAAACCCTATTGAACATTAGGGATGAGGGGATTTAACATTAAGCGAGATTGATGGCGGTCACACCAAGGAACCTGACATGCAGCTCTTTGCCATGACTTACTATTCTGATGCATGTTTTATTGGGTTTAGGGTTTAGGGTTTAGGGTTTAGGGTTTAGGGTTTAGGGTTTAGGGTTTAGGGTTTAGGGTTTAGGGTTTAGGGTGTAGGGTTTAGGGTTTAGGGTTTAGGGTTTAGGGTTTAGGGTTTAGGGTTTAGGGTTTAGGGTTTAGGCTTATTACGACTATGATGGCTGTGGCTATTACCCTCACGTTCGTAATTTCTAAGACTGACGTGCGCCTGCGATGCCGCTGAGGACCTCCTGAACACCTAATCCAGAAGTTGGGCCCGTGACGGCCCATGGAACAGTCTGGTGGAGAACATGCCCCCTGAAGCCTGAACCCTGAACCCTGAACCCTAAACCCTAAACCCTGAACCCTCAACCCTGTACAGTATCCGGACCTCCGGGAATATGATTAGAGGAGCAACTGGCACGGCTACACGGCTCCTACGACTTTCTTTCATTTCAAGGAACCGTAAGCCCTGCATCCTGTGAACCGCTTATAGTAAACCCCAGAAAGTTGGAACATGGTTGAAGGATGATTAGAGCTGGAATTCCCTTTAGTATACCTTTTGGGGTATGGGGATAAGGATATTACCCCTAAACCCTAAACCCTAAACCCTAAACCCTAAACCCTAAACCCCAAACCCTAAACCCTAAACCCTAAACCTTCTCAATGAGGGCCCTGCTTCAGGGGTGCCATCATCACCCCGGTGACCAGCAATTGAAGGCAAAACGCCATCTGAAACCTGAGATTTTGGGTGACGGATTTAGGGTTTAGGGTTTAGGGTTTCGGGTTTCGGGTTTAGGGTTCATCTCGAACCTCTCCCTCACTCGGGGGCGGCACGAAAAGTACCTCACTTCTCACCCTGAGGCCATACTTGGAGGTTCATGGTACATTGTAAATTCAGGGTTTCGGGTTAGGGTTGATTGTTGAGGGTTTAGAGTTTAGGGTTTGGGGTTTACTTGGAGGTTCATGGTACTTAGTAAACACTTATAGCTGCACTTATCACCCACTTACAAGCCCCTTAAGTGCCCTAATCTGATTACAAGTACAGTTATAGGTACATTTGTAATTGGTTCAGAAGTACCATGAACCTCCAAGTGATGCCACGAGTTGCCCCAGCGCGGCGATGGCTGAATGTCATCTGAGTTGTTCTCTAAATTAGGGTCCCTTGTAAAAAAGGGACCCTAATTTAGAACAACCCATCTGCGTCCCGATGAAGGACTGATACTATAAGGGGGAACATCCCAACGCGAGCCAGACAACCCCACTCCGGACTCAACAGAAGAAATCGTGGCCTGCATGTGCTAAACAAGCACACTCATGTAGAAAAGTGTGGGGTCAAAGGACGAACACTCCGTGTCATTTAGGGTTTAGGGTTTAGGGTTAGGGGCTAGCGGCATAACGCGGCTGCTGGCCGCCAGCCCTGGGCGGACAAGAAATCACGGACCCCTGAACTGCGAATGGCCACAGACAGAAGCCAAAGAAGAGCCCTCAACCCTAAACCCTGAAACGCTAAAACCCTGAAACCCTGAGTCCTTGGATCGGAAATATTTGCTGGGTTGCGAGGAGTAATTCTCACTTTAAGTTCAGCTCACAGGTCTGGGACATCTTGGCTCATGTGAAATAGGATTTACATTCCTTGCATCCCCAAAAGGACACCCAAGATATACACTTGCCAGCATTAAAAAGGAAGCTTATATACACTCACCAATATCACTCATGTAAACCCTGTTTCATAGTAGTATGAACCCTAAACCCTATACCGTAAACCCTAAACCCGAAACCCCCATATAACCCCAAAACCACCCAAGGAAAGGAAGCTCACGAAGCACTGCAACTCAAGGCCAGCGGAGCCACTGAACGCCTTGAGATGGATGGTCAGGTTGCGCATGGAGGTTGCTTTGGGTTTAGGGTTCAGGGTTCAGGCTTCAGGGTTCAGGGTTCAGGGTTCAGGGTTCAGGTTTTGGGTTTAGGGTTTAGGGCTTAGGGCTTAGGGCTTAGGGTTCCAGATCGAGCAGCTTTATGGTTAGGTTTTATTTACAGCTCTGATATAACACCCACCCACCCAGAGAATCCCATAACATTGAACAAGCAAAAAAAGGCCAAATTATAAAAAGAAGCGGCCAAATTCTGAAAATAAAGCCGCCAATTCCAAAACTAAAGCGGCCAAATTCCTAAAATAAAGCGCCCAATTTCTGAAAATAATGCGGCCAAATTCTAAACATAAAGCGGCCAAATTCTGAAATTCAACTAGCCTTTGGCCTGTTTGTAGCCAAATTCTGAATATGAAAAAGCCAAAATCTAAAAATAAAGCGGCCTTCTTCTGAAAATGAAGCGGCCTTATTATGAAAATAAAGCGGCCTTATTCTGACAAGGAAGCGGCTTATGTATATGTATATATATATATGGTCGCCCCCCCCCCCCCAATGGACCAACCTCCAACCCCAATGGACCCACATCGACTTGTCCAAGGTTCTCGAGACACTGTACCCTGCCATGCTTTCCCTGTCCACTTCTTTGTGCTTTTTGTGCTTCCTGTGCATTTTTGGTGTTGTTTTTAGTGTTTTTTGTGCTTTTTGTGTTCTTTTGTGCTTTTGTTTTCCTCTTTTTCACGTTTTGCACTTTTTGCACTTGTTGCACTTTTTTTGCACTTTTTGCACTGTTGCACTTTTTTGCACGTTGTGCACTTTTTGTGCTTTTTTCTAATTTCGCAATATAGTTGCAAATATTTGTCCTCTTGAATGTGCTAATCCAAAAATCCAAAAATCCAAACTTTCCTGGGAGATTGTCCGGAGAACTTTGGATTTTTGGATTCTTGGATTTTTGGATTTTGGGATTTTTGGATTTTTGGATTTTTGGATTTTTGGATTTTTGGATTTTGGGATTTTGGGATTTTGGGATTTTGGGATTTTTGGATTCTTGGATTCTTGGATTTTTGGATTTTTGGGTTTTTGGCTTTTTGGATTTTTGGATTTTTGGTTTTCTGGTTTTTTGGTTTTTTGGATTTTGGGATTTTTGGATTTTTGAAGCACATTCAAGAGGACAAATATTTGCAAAAATGTTGCGAAATTAGAAAAAAGCACAAAAAGTGCACAAAGTGCAAAAAAGTGCAACAAGTGCAAAAAAAGTGCATCAAGTGCAAAAAGTGCAACACGTGCAACAAAAACGGACAATCTCCCAGGAAACTTTGGACTTTTTGGATTTGGGATTTTGGGCTTTCTTTGCTTTTGGGATGCTTACTGCCACTACTCTATACCCGCGCAGGCACTCTGGCACCCTTTCACTTTCCCTCTGGTCGCAGGATTGGGCGCGTGATGCGCTGGGGCATGTCACAGTGGAGCAACCTTAGAGCACCGCTGCACAGATCACAGCGGCCGCACGCAGCAGCGTTGGCAGGGCCGCCCTCGTCTCCAAAACAACGTGGCAGCTGATTCGAACCACCACAGATGCCATACCCCGAACGCTGGCCCCAGAGACCACCGTGGACGCGCCGACGACCGCCGGCGCAAGCGACTCCAGCGTCGCCAAGGGCAGAAGAGCTCGCCGGAGCCGCCTCGACTGTCTGTGACGCCTCGTCGGCGCGGGCCTCCGTACGGGCATCCACGTTGGCTGCCTCGAGGGGGCCATCGCCTGAAGCCACAGGGAATGTACCAGATGAAGCACAGCCGCCAGCGCCAGCAGCGGCCGCAGCGCCGGAGGCACTCGATTCAGCGCATTCCGACTCGGAGGCGCTTCCATGGATGCTCACAGGCTTCCTGGAAGCGTGCAAACTAGAGAACGCCATGATCCCAACCTGCGGAACACCAAGCCATCAAGGACGGTATTCAGCACTCGGTTGCCACTAGATGCCATGCCGGTCAACGCGGATGCCCTCCCACCCCCCCCGCAACGGACGAACTGACGCTGTTTTCGCACCCACCGTGCTCATATCCAGGCGCTTCGGCGTCTTTGGCCTGAAGCTCATCGCCCCTCCGCCTCTTGCCGGCTGGCCTGCCGGCGAAGTCAAGTCAGCTGCAACAAGTCCACCGAAGAGAAACCCGAGCCTCTTCAATGTCCACGTTGGGACACACGTCGAGGATGAGCAGCTTCAACCCATGGTTGGTGGCAATCTGCGGGGCAGGCGTACGCGAGCTCACACATGACACGATCCATGCCGCATGTCCGCGCCTGGGCCAGGTCGTTCATGGCATCCCTGACCTGCCACCACCACTGCCAGCGGTGCGTGTACAGGTCGTTGCCTGACAGAGTCAGCTATCGACCCAGCTCAAACACGAGACATGACAGCCGCCCTAGCCTGCGCAAACGACCACCAACGTACCACGCCCCGCGGCAGGCTGGAGGGTCACCCCCCGCAAGCCCTCCGCCACGCCACCCAATCCTGTGCCCCAGAAGGGCTCGACGTGCGCCGGGCCGCATCGTTCTCGCGATGCTTCCCTGCTTGTCCGGACGGGGGACATCGAACAACTCTACAGCTGTCGGACGTGATCACCGCAGCATCCTGTCGAGGAAGGAAAAAAAAAGAAGTCGCTCGAACAGCACGACCCACTCCAAACCCACACGAAGCCCGGCCTCGGCTCTGGCACTCCTCCAACAAGTCCGCCGCCGCCTCAACGCGGACCGACCCGGCGCGGATCACCTGGCGAGGGCATGCACGACGCTGCCGAACCTAAACCGAAGGGGTACCCCTCCAACCTCATAGATGGAGGCCATAGCGAATAATGAAGCAGAGGCGAATGCAAAGCAGGCTAGAGCTCGAACCAATCTAGCATCGCAAAACATCACAACAGTCTTTTTATATTATTCATGCGGGCTTATAAGTCTTCATGTGCCCGCTATTACACTTCTTTGTTTCGTTCACTCAGTTCTCTAATAATAATAATAGCACGCGTCCTTCGTTCCTTGTCTTATTATTATTACTGCGCCCACTGCGTTCTCTTCACTTATCATGAGTGCATAGCTTGTGAATGAAGAACACAACCTTTAATACTGCGGTCACGAGGTTAGAATTACAACCACGAACGAAGTGTGGGAATCATGGACAGGCTTATAGTATGTAGTGTTCACGATTCGAGTAGGTAGGACGCATTTGAAATTCTGATAAGGGTACATTTGAATGGTCGCCCTCCTTTCAGTCAAAAAAAGGAGAACGAATATGAGCCAACCTCGAATGCGAAAAATCATAAAATCACCATAAATCCAAAAATCCAAATATCCAAAAATCCAAGAATCCAAAAATCCCAAAATCCCAAAATCCAAAAATCCAAAAATCCAAAAACACAAAAATACAAAAATCCAAAAATCCAAAAATCCAAAGTTTCCTGGGAGATTGTCCGGGAACTTTGGATTTTGGGATTTTTGGATTTTTGGATTGGAAAAGCACATTCAAGAGGACAAATATTTGCAAAAATCTTGCGAAATTAGAAAAAAGCACAAAAAAGTGCAAAAAGTGCAAAAAAAGTGCAACAAGTGCAAAAAGTGCAAAAAAGTGCAAAAAAGTGCAAAAAAGTGCAAAGAAGTGCAAAAAAGTGCAAAAGTGCGAAAAGCCAAAAAAGTGTAAAAAAGCAAAAAAAAAAGTGCAAAAAAACAAAAACAAGTGCAAAAGTGCAAAAAATGCAAGAAAAGTGCAACCATGCACAAAAGCACAATAAAAGCACAAGAAATAAGGCAAAACGCGCAAAAAAAAACACAAAGCACTACAAAAACAACTAGCTTTTTCCTGTCCTTTTCATTTCGCGGTTGGTCCATTGGGGGGGGGGGGGGGGGGGGGGTGAGATATATAGATATATATACATCGTAGAGTAGGGTTTTTTAGGGTTTAGGGTTTAGGGTTAGGGTTTAGGGTTAGGGTTTAGGGTTTAGGGTTTAGGGTTTAGGGTTTAGGGTTTAGGGTTTAGGGTTTAGGGTTAGGGGGTTTAGGGTTTAGGGTTTAGGGTTTAGGGTTTAGGGTTTAGGGTTTAGGGTTTAGGGTTTAGGGTTTAGGGTTTAGGGTTTAGGGTTTAGGGTTTAGGGTAGGGCTTAGGGTTGAGGGTTTAGGGTTTGGGGTTTAGGGTTTAGGGTTTAGGGTTTAGGGCGTTTAGGGTTTAGGGTTTGGGTTTAGGGTTGGCCGTGTGTTTCTGTTTGCTAGGCCTCGAGGCCTTAAGGGCCGTCTGGTTATTGATGGTCATTGCAACTCAGGATTCCGCGCTTTTTGGCTAGAGTTTCAGGTAGTAGGTGTAGGGGTTAGGCAGGGTGGAGTCCGTGCAGGTTGTTCTTCATCAGGCACCTTTTGCAACAGCATCCCTTATGAAATGGACACCCGAAAGAGGTACCCTTGGGCCGGGGGGCGGGGGGTCTTCTTCAAGGGGTTAGACTCTAACGGTTAGACAAGCAGAAGCCAACACCTCCAACAGGCACGAATCTGTTTAGGGTTTCGCCAGTCCCCCTCGTGCATCCTGGAGCATCTAGGGCACCAACTGCGGAGATGACCTTTGGAACCCTATGCCGGCTAAACCTCACCTCGCATAAACGCCACACTCCTCAACCTTCGCCCGTTCATTTCGACCCGGAAATCAACCCCGAACCCCCCAAACCCCCCAAACCCCCCAAACCCCCCAAAACCCCCAAACCCCCCAAAACCCCAAACCCCACAAACCCCCCCAAACCCCCCAAACCCCCCAAACCCCCCCAAAACCCCCCCAAACCCTAGGCCCTGAGCTTCGAAACCCCAAGCCCAAGCTGCGCCAGCCATCCTCGCGCCATGAGTCGGAGACGGCGACCATAGACATCCTCAGGGAAGTACAGGAGGTTAGGATCCAAGGTTTGGGGTTTGGGGCTTAGGGTTTGGGGTGCAGGGTTTAGGGTTTAGGGTTTAGGGTTTAGGGTTTAGGGTTTAGGGTAGTGTCTAGAGCCTTGGACTTAGGGCTTAAGGCTGGCTGATCAAACTGGCGCCTGTGCTTCGACAGCCTGCATCTTTCCGCACTCTGGATGATCGAGACAAAGCTGGTTTACAGGGGTTTCCAGGGCATGGCGGCAGTTTAGGCTTTAGGGTGTAGGGTTTAGGGTTTAGGTTTTCGGTTTTAGGGTTTTGGGTTTAGGGTACGGTTAGGGTTTGGGGTTTCGGGTTTGGGGTTTGGGGTTTGGGTCTAGGGTTTCTTGTGTTTTTCCTTTATTACTATTATTATTATTTGTTTAATTATTATTTATATTATTAATTTTATTATCACTATTATATTATTATTCTTGTGTTTATATATAAATAATTTTATATATATATATATTTCTATTTATTTATTTATTTATTTATTTACTTTTTTTTGGGGGGGGGGGAAGGGGGGGCGGGTTCGGGACTTCGGATTTGGGGTGCAAACGGCCGAAGTCTTGCATCCTTCGGGTAGAAGCGTCCCAACAACGCTACCACAGTGCCTCAACCCCAAGCCTGCTTCCCTCCCCCCCAATAAACAAACCGGGCGACAGCCCTAGAGCCCTTCGGTTCCAAACCCTAAACCCGAAATTCCCAGCCTAAACCCTAAACACTAGAGCCTAAACCCTACACCCTACACCCTACACCCTGCACCCTATGAACCCTAAACAAAACCCTAGTAAGGGGGACCCACATCCAGCCAAGGCTCCAGTTCAGCAAGGTTCCCATCGACCACACGAGGAGGAGCCGCCAGCCTGAGCTCTCCGTAAGGGCTGAGACGGTTTAGGGTTTAGGGTTTAGGGTTTAGGATTTAGGGTTTAGGGTTTAGGGTTTTGGGGAGCTGGGTTCAGGGTTTAGGTACTTCGCAGCAGCTGGGCAACCCCCAACGTCCTCCACCTACAGCCAAGGTCTTGCCCTAAAAAGCCAAAGCCGCTAGAATCCCACAAACCCGAAAGCCCGATACTGGTATGGGGGTTTCCGAAATTGTACCTTGTTGGAGTCCTGATAAGGAAGGAATTCTACAATTGGGGGGGGGGGGGGGTCTAGACCGCGTTTTCGTAAGCCCCCGTATCAGGTGAGGTGTACACGCCTGGCCTAGAACCGAAAGCCCCACAACGCACCGCGCTTACATTGGAGATCCTCCCAGGTGTCAGGGAATGCCCTGAAGAAGGAGTTCGAGGGTGGGGGACTTGGGCTTCGGGGCCCTGAACCCTAAACCCTAAACCCTAAACCCTGAACGCTAAACCCTAAACCCTAAACCCTAAACCCTAAACCCTAAACCCTAAACCCTAAACCCTAAACCCTAAACCCTAAACCCTAAACCACCCTAAACCACCCTAAACCCTAAACCCTAAACCCTAAACCCTAAACCCTAAACCCTAAACCCTAAACCCTAAACCCTAAACCCTAAACCCTAAACCCTAAACCCTAAACCCTAACCCTACATGCCCATCGTGATTCGTGATGCCTAGCAGCAGTAGCGCATCAGAGAGGAAGACGACCTCGCAAAGCAAGTGCCCGAGATGAGCATGAGGAACTGGAGAACCTGGGAAGTAGAGTTTAGGGTTTCGGTTTCAAATTTGAAGGTAGGTGTGAGCATCTGAAACTGCAGAAGTTAGGTTTGGTAGGTTTGGATCTGGGTTTGAAGGCTTGGGGCTTGAGGGCCTTTTTCAGGACTTGTAGCTTTACCCTTGAGGATGCTTTGGGGTGTTGCTCCGAGCGCATGAAGGCCCGAACCCTCATCCGCTCCGAGAGTGGAACAGGCACGGTTTAGGGTTCAGGGTTTAGGGTTTAGGTTTTGGGTTTAGGTTTGGGTTTAGGGTTTAGCGTTTAGAGATTAGGTTTAGGGTTGTTGACGACGCAGCGGAAACAATCTGAGCTCCGCCTAGCGAGCGCGTATCGACAACAGTACTTCCTGGCGCGCTCCCCACTAGCTGAAGCTTCTCTCGGGCACTGCAGGTACTGCCACTCTGAGGCCTCGTTCATCCATTCCATGGTCTGGGCCTGGGCTTTGGCCTGCGGCGCGAACAAAGGGTCCCCCCATCAGCAAACTCGGCAGTAGCACGAATCTCTGAAAGAGCACAGACACTCAGCCTGTTGAGCAGCGGCTTCGGAGGAGTTGGTCTTGCACGATTCGGTTCAGGCGGAGCTCCCACTCGCGCAGCAGACAGTGAAACAGGGCCTCCCAGAGAGGCTGTGTGAGTTGTGCGGGATCGCTCTCTTTCAGGTTGCGCCAGCGAGACGCCACACTGAAGATGGTCGGGAGGATGGACCCCTCCCCCGGCCGGACGTACAGGTACATGGCCGTGTTTTGCCTAGGGTTTAGGGTTTAGGGTTTAGGGTTTAGGGTTTAGGGTTTAGGGTTTAGGGTTTAGGGCTTAGGGCTTAGGGCTTAGGGCTTCGTAGCTCTGTGTTCAAAGGGATTGTTCTTTCAGAGTCGAAGACTAGGGTTAGAGCCCTTCAAAGGCGATGCTGAACTCAGCGAGCAAAGGGTAAATGCCTTGTGTAATGTATCTTGCTGGAATCAGAGTTCAGGATTAGGGTTTAGGGTTTAGGGTTTAGGGTCTAGAGTCTAGGGTCTAGGGTCTAGGGTTTAGGGTTTAGGGTTTAGGGTTTAGGGTTTAGGGTTTAGGGTTTAGGGTTTAGGGTTTAGGGTTTAGGGTTTAGGGTTTAGGGTGAAGATCGCGATGACCAGATTCTTCAGGGCGGCACATGCACAAACAACATTCAGGTTTCAACATTTTTTGGGTCTAGTGTTGCTCGAACCTGAACCCAAAGCCTCAGCGCCAAAAAAATGTTTAGGGCTTAGGGCTTAGGGCTTAAGGATCCTGTGATCCTCATTCATGCCTGCAAGCCCGAAGAAAGACTTCCGGAGTGATGGTTCCAAATCATGGTCCCTTTTGGAGACCCCTTGATATTTGCGAAGCTTACGTTTAGGGTAGGGGCCACCTTTCAAAACCGGCCCATAAAAGGGATCGAGGGTATGAGATCAAAGGATGTTTAGGGTTTAGGGTTTAGGGTTTAAGGTTTGGGCTTTAGGGTTTGGAGGCCCCAAACCCGGCCGAGAGCTCAGACTTGACTTGACCCTCAAGTCAACGCCACCAGCCAGCAAGCCCAAGACCCCCCTAAACCCTAAACCCTAAACCCTAAACCCTAAACCTCAAACCCTAAACCCTCAACATTAAACATTAAACCCTAAACCCTAAACCCTAAACCCTAAACCCTAAACCCTAAACCCTAAACCTGCAACCCTGAACCCTCAACCCTGAACCCTCAACCCCAAACCCTACCACCAGACGCCAACACTCGACACCGGACCTGGAGGGTTCATCTAAGCTTCACCGGCTCCCATGGCCTAGGGTTTAGGGTTTAGGGTTTAGGGTTTAGGGTTTAGGGTTTAGGGTTTAGGGTTTAGGGTTTAGGGTTTAGGGCTTAGGGCTTAGGGCTTAGGGTTTAGGGCTTAGGGCTTAGGGCTTAGGGCTTAGGGTTTAGGGCTTAGGGCTTAGGGCTTAGGGTTTAGGGTTCAGGGCAGAGCAACCCGCCACGCAAGCCCCCAGTTGATCCGAGCCATGTGTTTTCGGGACTAGCACTGAGCATTTGGGGGCTTGAGGGTCTTCAGGTCCGATGAAATCTTGGTGCCCCAACCCACTGGCCGACACCGAAGACGTTCTCTTCATGGTATCCTGGGCACGCCACGCCACCGGAGGGCGCGAGTGTGGGTGTAGGGTAACCAGAGTCAGGTGCCCGCGGGGAGCCTTTCATGCGAGAGCTGCTCCTTGGAAGCGCACCTTCATACAGCATAAACCTAACCCATGACGGGGGCTGTTCTATATCGGGGTACCTTCCATCATGGCACCCCATGGCTGTTGATTGACTCCAAAGTGGCCATCCCTCAGATTATTTTGCAGGCGTCCATGTGACGATTCTTGGGCGACACCCCAGCCGGGAGCGAGAGGGAGAGAGGGAGGGAGAGAGAGAGGGAGAGAGAGAAAGAGAGAGAGCGAGAGAGAGAGAGAGAGAGAGAAGCGCTAGGGTTCAGGGTACCCTAAACCCTAAACCCTAAACCCTTAACCCTTAACCCTTAACGCTAAACCCTAAACCCTAAACCCTAAACCCTAAAGCCCTGTCCTTCCCAGGTGTGCGTGACGATCACGCAGAAGACGCAGATGCAGCGCCAGAGGTCGAAATAGTGGATCCTCAAAGCTAGGCGGTTTAGGGTTTAGGGTTTAGGGTTTAGGGTTTAGGGTTTAGGGTTTAGGGTTTAGGGTTTAGGGTTTAGGGTTTAGGGTTTAGGGTTTAGGAGGCTTGCACCTTTGGAGGTTGGAGCTACGGAACCCTTCGGATTGAAGGGGATTTTCGACTCAGGAGGGGTTCAGAGTCTAGAGGGCTGCGGAGGTGTAGCCCCTATATCCTCATTCTCCAACTTAGCGTGAGAAGCCAACGGAGCCCTCCCAAAAACCTCCGGGCCTACTTCATGCAGTCGCTGCAGCATGAGATTCTGGAATGGATCATCTAAACTGCCTGCCCTGAACGCGAAATAGGCGCTGACCTGCACCCTTTTCCCAAACACCTCGATTCCCGGCTACCGCCCTATCATTAAGCCCCAGCCCGCATAGGTTGTCTTATCGGAGGCTGCCAGCATAGCACTAGGCTCTGACACACAACGCTCGAGACCCAAACCCCACTCCTGCACACCTTGTACCCTGAAGCCTCGAGACCTGCTCCTCTCTATATGCATACCCTAAACCCTAGACCCTAAACCCAAAACCCAATTCATCCAAACCCAGTTTGTACCTGTACTCATCCAAACCCTCAACCCTATTCATCCATACTCTCAGCCCAAAACCCGAAGCCATACCCTAAACCCTAAACCCTAAACCCTAAACCCTAAACCCTAAACCCTAAACCCTAAACCCTAAACCCTAAACCCTAAACCCTAAACCCTAAACCCTAAACCCTCAGCCCAGCTGAGTTGAGCCCCGCAAAAAGCTAAACCCTCAAACCCTAAACCTCTCCATCACATGTGTTGAAACTCTTAATGCATTCGTGGGCATTGTTCAGCATGTTGTCGGCATAGTTCAAAAATTCTGGGCAGTGTTCAAAAAATCGTGGGCATTGCTCAAAAGTTCGTGGGCATTTTGCAAGGGCATTTCGTGGGCATTGTGCATTTGTTCGTGGGCATTGTGCCTGCTTTTTCGTGGGCATTTTGCGTTCTTCGTGGGCACTGTGCGCTTTTGTGCGTTGTTCGTGAGCATTGTGAATTTTGTCGTGGGCAGTGTGCCTTTTTTGCGGGCATTATGTTTTTTTTCGTGCGCGTTCTGCGCTTTCGTGTGGCCTTGGGCTCTAGGATTTAGGGACTACTGGGCCTTGGGTTGTAGGGCTTCGGGTCGAGGGCTTATGGATTTTATTTTCATGTTACCTACAACCTGCTCAAGAACTCCCCCCTCAAAAAAAAATAAAAATATTCTTCCTTATAAGGGTTATATGGGGATTTCCATTTGTTTGTTTGGGGGGTTGTTGAGCAAATAGTACTTATACATTTCTTGCAAGCATTATTCCGACCATTCCCACCGGGTTGCGGCGCAGCAGAGGTGGGAGTTCCGGCCTCGAGAATTGCTTCGGTGGTTTGGGGCTCTTCTTGGGGGCTTCTTTTTCTAAGGGTTAAGGGTTCAGGGTTTAGGGTTTAGGGTTGAGGGTTTAGGGTTTAAGGTTTAGGGTTTAGGGTTAAGGGGTTGGGGAGGGATGGGGGTTTGCGGCTTGGGGCTTCTAAGGAATTGCGTGGTCGGGTCTTGAGGCGTTGGGGCTGCGGTTGTTGTTGGGCTTCGGTCAAACCCTAAACCCTAAACCCTAAACCCTAAACCCTAAACCCTAAGCCCTAAACCCTAAACCCTGAGCCCTAAGCCCTAAGCTCCAAAACCCTAAACCCTACACAAGGCATCCCAAGTGGTGCGACCTAAGCCCTAAGCCCCAAACCCTAAAAGCCACTATCAAGACTTTCTTGCAGTTGATTTCCGACAGCTCCCAGGCATTGAAAGACCTTGTTAGGGCTTGGGGGTTGGGACTCCAGAGTTTCCGGCTTCCTGAAGCTTAAGCCCTGAGACCCTAAACCCTAAACCCTAAACCCTTAAGCCTAAACCCTAAACCCTAAACCCTAAACCCTGAACCCTGAACCCTAAACCCTAGCCCTAAACCCTAAACCCTAGACCCTGAACGTCGGGCTCCCCGAGCCCATGGGGTTTATGCGGGCATCTAGCGCGAAATGGAGCAAGAGGAGTTGCCACTGTGGGTTGTGTAGAAACACCTAAGCCCCCAATCCTGAACTTACAAACCCGAAGACCAGAAGAACCCATGAGTAGCCGGATTAGAGATTTGATGTTCTCGTGATGTAGCACAGATTGCTGGGCGTCGCTTGTCCAATAAACCCTGAAGCCCCAAAGACGCTGGATCTGGAGGAGTGGCGCCGCAAGCTGAAGCATGGGACCCCAACCCCCACCCTAACTACCCCAAACCCTCCTTGGCTAGCCCTAAATTCGGGCCTATGGGATTGGGGGTCCAACCCTAACCGTAAACCCTAAGCCCTAAACCAGCTCCAGTTCGGTGAGGGATGGTTGCTTCAAACAGGGCACGTCCGACTGATTCTTGTTGCCGGACGTCCGCTGCCACCTCCGCTTCGGAGTTGAGGGTTGCCTAGGATTTCCTCATGACTTGGGTGTTCTCTTTATTAGTATATTCAAACATAAGATATTTAATTACCCTAAACCCTAGACCCTAGACCCTAAATCCTAAACCCTACCAACTAAGGGCTTTTTTTACTTATGCCATCATCAAACGTCTACTATGTCTGGCAGGGTTCGGGGTTTGGGGTTTAGGGCTTTCCGAAAGGCTTGGGTATCGAGTCTTTGGCTGCAAGGTTTAGGGACAGGGCTAGGGTTCAGGGTTTAGAGTTTAGGGTTTAGGGTGTAGGGTTTAGGGTATAGGGTTTAGGGCTTTGGGTTTCGGCCGCTTGGGCTGCCTGCCGGCTTTGTTAGGGCTTCGGCTTGCGGAGCTTACGTTTGCCCTAAGCCCGAAGCCCTAAGCCCGAAGCCCTAAGCCCGAAGCCCTAAACACTACATCCTGAAGGCCCTGAACCCTAAACGCTAAAACCACCAACATACCCATCGCAATATCGGGATCCTTGCACTACTCCACAGGGCTAGGGGTCTCGATCCCGAGGTGGGCCTCTAGGTTTAGGGTTTAGGGTTGAGGGGTCTAGGGGTTCAGGGGTTTAGGGTTTAGGTTTGAGGCTTTAGGGATGAGGGTTGGCGATTGGGGCTTAGGGAGCTCTAGGGTTTCGGGGAGCTTCGGAGAGGTTCAGGGCCAGCAAGGGTTTCCGCGGGCCGTGAAGCAGCGGAGCGCACAGAATTGCAAGAAGCGCTTCGGGTTTAGTGTTTAGGATTTAGGGTTTTCCAGGTTTAGGGTTTAGGCTTTAGGGTTTAGGCTTTAGGGTTTAGGGTTTAGGGTTTAGGGCTTGGGGCTTTCGGATTTAGGGTTTAGGGTTTAGGGTTTAGGGTTTCGGGTCTCACCAGGCTCCCGGCCACTCCAGCATCAGGCAGACCGGGAGAAGGGCGGCGGCCAGCGCCACGGTGAGCTGCACAGGCTTGGACAGTGACCCTTACAACCCCCTGGTTCTTAGTCGGGAATGGGGGAATTAGGGCCCTATATATATATATATATATATATATACCCTTTTAGGGATTTCGTAGGGTACCTCATACCCTCATCCCCTACTAAGAACCAGCCAGACAAAGCTTGACCCTGAACACCCGAACATGGAGGCTTCGAGGCTAGGGGTTTCAAGCTTCTGCTTTTATATTACCTACAGCCCCAACTCTAGTCCCAACGTGTCTTGCTATTCAGGGTTTACGATCTGGGGTTCAGACTGCAAGGCCCTCTACTGCCTCATGCCTGCCACTTGCTGATTCCTTCCTACGCCTGCATTTGCTGTTTCTCCTCCTACTACTGCTACTATTGCGGCACTATTGCAGTTGCGACGACTTCTACGACTTTACGACCACCACCAATCCACTACCACCAGTACAGCCAGCACTACGACCACCACTACGACCACCACGACACGCACGACCACCACCACCACCACCACCACCACCACCACCACCACCAGACTCACGACGACGACTACTACAACAAACATACGGCTTGATGTAGGGTAGAAACCCCGTTTCCAACAATGCCACAAAGATCAACCCAATTGTCACTCGCGACGCTAGGTCCCCTGTGTTGCTTCGCGATGCCTGGGCAATGCTTAATTGCATCCTTCGTCCAGCGGAGACAAGAAAATGCCCAACGATACCTTCTACAAGGCGCGGAGAACTCATCCCTAAACCCTAAACCCTAAACCCTGAACCCTAAACCCTAAACCCTAAACCCTACACCCCAATCCCTAAACCATGTGGTATGCTAACGCCCGGAGGCCTCACCGGTATGTGGATGCGGCAGGTGCCATTGCCACACTCCATGACCTGGAGCATTGTCTGGAACAGGACATCAGGGCTTAGGGCTTAGGGCTTAGGGTTTAGGGTGGTGCAAGTAGCCTAGGACAAAAGGGTGCCCTTTTAGGGTTTAGGGTTTAGGGTTTAGGGTTTAGGGTTTAGGGTTTAGGGTTTAGGGTTTAGGGTTTAGGGTTTAGGGTTTAGGGTTTAGGTTTAGGGTTTAAGGTTTAGGGTTTCTAGAGGCTTAGAAGGGAACCCAGACCTCAACAAAAGGCAATAAGGGCCTTACCCTGGGTCCTTGGCAAAGGGCAACTTAGGGCTTCGGATGCCAGTCTTGCTACGTTTAGGGTTTAGGGTTTAGGGTTTAGGGTTTAGGGTTTAGGGTTTAGGGTTTAGGGTTTAGGGTTTAGGGTTTAGGGTTTAGGGTTTAGGGTTTAGGGTTATGACTATTAACACTACTGTTATGGCTATGATAACGTTTATTATGACGATGATTGCGATCATGTCTTATTAGCATCTATTAGCACTCCTACTTTGTTGTAGGGTTGAGGCCTCTGAAGAGGTATCTGGGGTTCAGGCTTTGCGGTCTCAAGTTTGGGTCAAGTCTGGGCCTCTACACCCCAAACCCCTCCACCCCACTAACCTCCTCCATGGTATGAGGTCCAGGCCCTGAGGTGAACCCTAAACCCTAAACCCTAAACCCTAAACCCTAAACCGTCCTAAAGCCCGGCGACCCAAAGCCCTTCGCCCCAAGCCCTGACGCGCCCACATAAAGGCTGCCCCACGAAACTCCAAACAGGACCAAAGGCTTGTGGAGTTTCCTGCCCACATGCGGTGGGGGGAAGAGGGGGTTTACTTGAACTTCCTTCGATGTTAGGGGCGCACACTCTTTAAGGTGTAGGCTTTGGAGTTTCGGGAGGCACGCTTCGGGTCGCCCACATCGCACATCGGCTTGAGCCCGTGCCTTCACGGAGCAGGTTGTGGTGCGGAACTGTCGACTCCTGGGAGAGTTTTTGTTGTCAGTAGGATTTCCAGGGTTCAGGGACTGGGGATCTAGGGGCTTAGGGTTTAGGGGATTAGGGTTTAGGGCTTTGGGGGTCTAGGGTTTACGGTTGGTAGGGGTCTTGGGCTTTGGATTTAGGGGCTCGGGTTTGGGAGCAGGGTTTTACACGGTCGCCATGCACGCTTCATTGCTGGAGCTGGCTTGCAAACCGAGTCGCCTCCCTCATGGTGCGCATCACCAAGCATCCCGGGGCAGAGCAGACACCAGAGACTTAGGGGGGATGCCTGCGCAAAAAAAAGGGGGGCACTTTGTGGGTTGAGGATAGGAGGGATCCTAGGCCTCAGCCGCTCGACACAATGGCTGTCTCCCCCTAAACCCTAAACCCTAACCCCTGAACTCCAAACCTCTGAACCCGAAGAATCCCTCAACGCTGTAGGGACAATGCTGTTTGCCAGACGACTGGTGGCTTTCGGATAGAAGCCAGGCGCGCGCGGGGGAAAGAATGATCACGCTAAACCCTTCAAAACCCTAGACCGAGCTTGCATTGGAAAGACTTCGAGCGGACCGCAAAAACAAACGTAAACCCCGAAGCTGTAAACTTAGGGGCGCTTGAAGGCACGAGCCTGCCTATGTACCAATGCTATCCCTTTGTGGCCCCGACATAGTTTACTCGACCCAGGAGCAACCTAGGTATAAAAAGGGTGCCTTTTTGGTTTTAAGGGGGGGTCATAAGGGAACCCCAACCCCAAAAAAAGCCAAATAAGGGTCTCCTCCGGGTCCTTGTTTAAACGAATAAACTACCCGAACTAGGCCATCCGGCTGCCAGCCCTGGCCCTTGTCCGGGTTCTCGTGTGGTGCGGCGGAGGGTGCCCCGCTGCTCCCCCAAAACCCCCTCATAGGATCAACCAGGTTTGCTGGCCGTTTTTTGGGCAACATTTCTGCTGCTCTTCCATGCGAGTGACGACCCTGAAGAGGACATGTTACTCCCTACGAGTGGCCATGGCCTTTCAGCTCTGAGCTCTGGGCTGTGGCCCGGCCGCATAAGCCCACTAGACCGTTTGCTTGCAGGTGACGGCCTTACCAGCCGGAAGGGGCTTAGGGGGCTGCACTTGCGCAATTGGGAGTGGTGCAGGTTTAGTGTGGCCCCTCTTCACTCCGCAATCCCTGCGTGGGGTAAAGAATCCTTTGTGGCTGGTTGCCCTAAAGAGCCCGAGGTCAAGGAAAAGCCGCCAGCCGCACACTGGCAGCTTGTGCAAAAAAAAGAGGAACGGCTTGAGTCACTTCTTTTGCCTTGTGGCCGCGCTGTTTTGGGTGGCATGCTGAAGCAACCCTAGACCCTAAACCCTAAACCCTAAACCAGGGGAGCTTGTGTCATGGGTCTTCTGTAGGTCTTGCCCAGCCAAGCGTGGAGATCTTGCCTCTCCTCTTGAGAAAGGGGTGTTGGTCTAGGGTTTAGGGTTTAGGGTTTAGGGTTTAGGGTTTAGGGTTTAGGGTTTCGGGTTTCGGGTTTAGAGTTTAGGGTTTAGGGTTTAGGGTTTAGGGTCTAGGGTCTAGGGGTTAGGGGTTAGGGGTTAGGGTTTAGGGGTTAGGGGTTAGGGTTTAGGGTTTAGGGTTTAGGGTCACTATCTACAGCCTCCCAGGGGTCTGGTATACTTGATGTCTCCGCCCCCTCCAGCGAAAACGTGAGGCACTGATTCACAGGGTTTGTAACCTTAACCCTGAAAAACAGGCATGAACCGAAATCTAAGCCCCAGCCCTTCATCCGAGAACCTAAGCCTTATGATCGAGGGGCCTGGGACTCAGTATACAGGTATAGCTTCCTGCTGGAAGTGGGGATGGTCTAGACCCGGGAGTAACCTGGGAATAAAAAGGGTACCCTTTTTGGGGTTCAAGGGGATTTTATAAGGGAACCCCCAACCCCACAAAAAAAGGAAAAATAATGGCCTACTCCCGGTCCTAGTGGTGTGCTGCCTGTAGCCCTTCTAACGGTTCTGGGGGGGGGGGGGGTGTCGGTCCAGGCTCCTGCATTTTCACCTTGCTGTTGGCCCTGCGCCTCTTGCGCTAGGCCAACAAAGTCCATCTCAAGTCTACTGCTGTTTGCTTAGGAACCCCCCAAAAATTGAGCACATTCTTCCTGATAAGGGTAACATAGGGATTCTCATCTTTTGCTTTTTTTGAGGGGGGGGTTCTTAAGCAAATAGTAGTCTACGTTCCATGCATTGCATCTCCAGGCAGTTGCCCTCTGGGCTGGGATGCCACTGGGGGTACTTTTGCGCCCCCTTGTTGCCCTAAACGCCCGACACCGAGGCTACTATAAACCTTAAACCCTAGACCTGAAACCCTAACCCTAAACCCTAAACCCTGAACCGTGCATGTGTCTCGTCGCAAGCTTTGTACACTCGTTCGAGAACTGGGAAAGAAGATCACAGCAAGCCTCCCCTTCGATACTGCTGGGAAGCAAATCTCATGTCAAGCTTAGGGTTTAGGGTTCAGGGTTTAGGGTTTAGGGCTTAGGGCTTAGGGTTTAGGGTTTAGGGTTTAGGGTTTAGGGCTTAGGGCTTAGGGCTTAGGGTTTAGGGTTTAGGGTTTAGGGCTTAGGGTTTAGGGTTAAGGTGTAGGGTTTAGGTTCCCTTGGGTCACGAAAACAACCAAGAACAAAACATCATTCTCAGGGAGGCTGTAGAGCCAGGAAAGAAGATCGCAGGAAGCACAAGGGGGGACAATACTGCAATGTATGGCAGGGGGTGGCGGGGCCTCCGAAGATGCTCGGCCAGAAGCTGCCTGAAACACCCCAAGCCCCGAACCCAAAACCCAAAAACCTCGAATATTCTGCTTCAAGCATCCCTTTCCTCAGCGTCCTTGTTGGGATAAGTAGGGGCCCTACACAGGGCATCCGGGCTAACCACCCACAACTCCCTCGATGGAGCAAAACCCCCAAATCTCCCCGTGAATTCCACAGCATGTTGGGGAGTGAGTGGGAGGGGTTTCAGGCTTGGGGTTTAGGGTTTTGGGTTTAGAGTCAGTCCTCTACATCCTCTTTCCCAGTATTGAAGGGCACCGTGTGGGCGCAAACTTTGGCACGCCTGGCCCCTCAACACGCCTAAAAAACAGCTGCGGGTAGTGCTGGAAGTGCCTGGCGCTGTCCCAGACAGAGCTTAGAGTTTCAGGTATCAGGGTTTAGGGGCAATGTTACTGCTTTCTGGAAGCACCCGGGTCCCTCAGCCCCAAATTCGTCACTGAAGTCCGAAACAACTCTAAGAAACAGCTCGGAGCCCCCAAACCCTTATCACCCCCAACCTGTATCCCTATAACCTGATATCCCTATGACCCCGGAACCCTAAAACCTAAACCATAGACCCTAAGCCCCCAACCTCCTTACGATAAACTAGACCCTAAACCCTAAACCCTAAACCCTAAACCCTAAACCCTAAACCCTCCCAGCTTCGCCCCATTCGGTGCGCCTTAGCGACGGAGCCCGCACCTTGGCAACTCCGGCTTCGGGTTTAGGGTTTAGGGTTTAGGGTTTAGGGTTTAGGGTTTAGGGTTTAGGGTTTAGGGTTTAGGGTTTTAGGGTTTAGGGTTTAGGGTTTAGGGTTTAGGGTTTAGGGTTTAGGGTTTATTGTTTAGGGTTTAGGGTTTAGTGTTTAGGGTTTAGGGTTTAGGGTTTAGGGTTTAGGGTTTAGGGTTTAGGGTTTAGGGTTTAGGGTTTAGGGTTTAGGGTTTAGGGTTTAGGGTTTAGGGTTTAGGGTTTAGGGTTTAGGGCTCAGGGGCTCGCAGTGTTTTGAGGGATTTGGAGGTTCAAGGTTCACTTGGGTTAGTGTTTGGGACTTGATGTGTAAACAAACAATTGACTTTTCATACATACACATATACATATACATATACATGTACAGGTACAGATACAGATACATATATACATATACATATGTTGACACTTATTTAGCTATGCGTTTCTTACTTCATTTACATTTATACACTGTTTTGTTTACTTATCTATGTATCTATATGTTTCAACTCTTTCATACTTATCTTTGTGTTTACTTATTTGGGTTGAGGTGTTCTTGGTCTAGGGCAGGGTTCGAAGGGTTTAGCGTTTGTGGGTTTAAGGCGCTTTTGGGTGAAGGGTTCATAGGGTGTAGGGCCGAGGGCTGGGGCTGAGGAATCAGTGCGGCCCTGGCATATTCAAAGATAGTTCTCTGGGAAACTAGTACTGCCACTGTAATCCCAATCCCTGAACCCTACGCCCTAAACCCTAAGGTATACTTACAATATCTCTGAACTGTCCGTGGAGTCCAGTTAAAGAACATCATCTTTGTTACAAACACAACTCTCTACAACCAAGCCTGGAATCATGCCCCCCCACCCACCCACCCCAGTTCGCGGCATCTAGAAGGCATATACGATGGCTTAGCGTTTGGGGTTTACGCATTGCTAGGGTTCAGGGTTTCGGGCTTGGGTTTGGGGGGGGCTTCCCAAACCAACCCCAATTTCCACCCTCCTAACCATCTACGATAACCGAATGAAACCCCAAACCCTTGACCCTAAACCCTAAACTCTAAACCCTAAACCCTAAACCCTAAACCTATCTTGCCACGAAACAGGAGCGATCGATGCACGGACCCGGTGGATCCCAGGGCGACCGACTGCGGCAGGAGAAGGCTGGGATCTTCTCCAATGATTAAGGAACAGTTAGGGTTTAGGGTTTAGACCGGGTTTAGGGTTTAGGGTTTAGGGTTTCGGGTTTAGGGCTTAGGGCTTAGGGTTTAGGGTACAACTATTGGCTAAGTAATCAGCATGGCCGAAAGGTGTGGCAACGCATTTCCCCCTGCGTACACCCTATGACTGGCATTTACACCTTACAGCTAATGGATCTGCGAACACCATGGCAAATCTTTGCGTCATGGCCAACAGATGATTGAAAACGACCCAAACCTGCCTAGAAACCCTAAAGGCTTGCAACCTTCAGGCAGAGCGTAGAGCTGCGGGCAGAGTGTAGGGTCGAGGGCCTTGAAGGGTGGCCTGAACTCGTGTTGAAAATAGGCTCCCTCGCCCTAAGCCCTAAAGCCCAATTCCTGACGGCTCGCAAGTCGTTGTCTGGAGCTACCCTTGAGAACAAACCTCTCGACTGCCCTCAACCCGCGAGAGATCTGAACCACAAAGCTTGGACTAAGCCCATGCAGCACGAAGCCGCCTCCCCGGAATCCTGGAACCCCACGCGACTCCAGACACAAAACCCTCAACCCCACCCCACACCCTAAACCCCAAAATCTTGGCATGTTCCCCCTTATACTAGCGGCCCTTAATAGGGATTGTAGTACCCCCTATTATCGTCCCCATTAAGGACTGTTAGCAGAAGGGGAACATCCCAACCCTAAACCTTAAACCCTAAACCCTAAACCCTAAACCCTAAACCCCCAAACCCTAAACCCGAAACCCTAAACCCTAAACCCCAAAACCCCAAAAACCCGGAAGGGGCCTTCGCCTTCCTGCAGCGGTCGAAAGCGCCCCGTGCTTCGCGATATTCGCCTGCCTCTGGAAGTTTCCCCATTGCTTGGGCCAGACCCCTAAACCCTAAACCCTAAACCCTAAACCCTAAACCCTAAACCTTAAACCCTAAACCCCAAACCCTAAACCCTAAACCCTAAACCCCAAACCCTAAACCCTAAACCCTCAACCCTAAACCCTAAACCCCAAACTCCTACGTAAGTCCGACACCCCAGACACATCCGATGCCGGAAGCCCCGGAGTTGAGCGGAGCCCTACAGGGATGTCCCCCAAGCCCTTGCCACAGATGGGCCGCCAAGCATCTCAAAAGGAAGCAAGCCATCAACAAAGAGCAACATCATGATCAACAAACGCAGCAACAAGCAACAAGCAACTGCAACCAAAAGCAACGACAAAAAAAAACAACAACAAACTAGCAACCAACAACAAACAACAAGCAACAAACAACCAAAAACAAACAACAAACAACAATCAACCAACAACAGCCGAACATTTTCACCATCATCGTCACCACCACCATCACCATCATCATCACCATCATCATCATCACCATCATCATCACCATCATCAGACATCGTCATGAGTGAACAGTTAGTACATACCTGTTGCTGGGGCCTGTTGGGGGCTGTGACGCCTTTTGGCACGTAAGATAAGAAGAAACATGCAAGCTGAAGAGCCGGGGGCAGAGGCTGTTTTGGTCTCTTAAACCCAAAGACCAAAAACCCAAACCCACGAACCTCCCAAGCAAAAGGGGCTGAGGAGGGATTCGGGCTCCCTAAACCCTAAACCCTAAACCCTAAACCCTAAACCTTAAACCGCGAGTCAGAGAGGGGTTGTGTGCTCCGGGCCTCTGCCTCCGACAGCGGCCGGCGTGGTGGTCGGGCTTGCCTCTGCCCGACATGGCTTGATCCAATACCGGGGTTTAGGCTTCAGGGTTTCGGGTTTAGGGTTAGGTTTCGGGTTTAGGGTTTAGGGTTTAGGGTTTAGGGTTTCGGGTTTCGGGTTTAGGGTTTAGGGTTTCGGGTTTCGGGTTTCGGGTTTCGGGTTTCGGGTTTCGGGTTCCGGGTTTTGGGGCTTGAGGGGACCTTCCTTCTACGGGGGCTTCTTTTATGATCACAGGATTTCTGCCTTCGGACCCACAAAGGTTGTACCCCTAGGTTTGGGAGGCTTCCTGAGAACCCTAAACCCTAAACCCTAAATCCTAAACCCTAAACCCTCAACCCAAAAGCCTAAACCCTAAACCCTACATGTGCGGGAGCCCTTCAGGGGTAGCCTTGGGGGGACGAGCTTGAATCCCCCTGACAAAAAACGAATACGAAATACGGCCCCTTTTGTGTTGCCTTGTCAAAATTCAAAGAGGCCCCAGTAACCCTAAACCCTAAACCCTAAACCCTAAACCCTAAACCCTAAACCCTAAACCCTAAATTGTATGAATGGTACGAGTACGGCTTGGATTGCCGGAGAGCGTCTCAGGTTTGAAGAGACCCCTGGGCTTTACGTTCAGAGACTTCTGGGCCGGACGTTGCCAGGGTTCAGGGTTTAGGGTAGGGCTTAGGGATTAGGGTTTAGGGTTTAGGCTTTAGGTTTTAGGGTTTAGGATATAGGGTTTAGAGTTTTGTGTTTAGGGTTTAGGGTTTGATTTAGGGTTTAGGATTTAGGGTTCAGGGTTTAGGGTTTAGGGTTTAGGGTTTTTTCGGCAAGCCAGGGCGACTAAAGGGATGACATGCATCTACGGCCTTTGGGGACAATGCTGATTGAGGTTGAAAAAGCTACGTGCTTGACCGAACTCTTATTTAATACACGATATGTACATGTATATCCGGAAAAATAAATAAATAAACAAATAAATATATATATATATATATACCTAGCAGATTGCCGATCAGTTGATCTCTATTTACTCATTTATACATCTCTCCTCCCCAGACAACCTTGACCCACAGCAAAACCAGGATCCTAAAACCTCAACTGTGTATGTCTGAACCCTGCCTGAACGAAACCCTAAAGCTCGAAACGTTCAAGCCCAAGATCCTACGCCCCAAAGCCTCCAAGCCCTTCGAGCGGTTTAGGGTTGAGGGCTTGGGGTTCATTCGGGTTTAGGGTTTCGGGTTTAGGGTTTAGGGTTTAGGCATTACACTCTCAAAGCGCCGCCTGCGCTGGTCGGTGTGGCGCCCCTGGCCAGCACCTTCCGGGCAGATCGCGCCATTCACTCAGGGGAGTCTTCTGCTGCGCGTCGAGCATTCCATGCTCCAACCCTCAAACCCCACTCAACGAAACCCACAGAGTTGTCTATGGAAAGATAATGGAGCCCCGGTTCCTGTCAATATGATGATTACAATGGACAAAAGCCTTGTTCTGAACAAGGAAACCTTGAAGTGAATTGACTTGCTGGACAAAATCTAGACCCCAGAGTAGCCTACGAATAGGGGAGTATAAGGGAACCTAAACCCTAAACAAACGGGAATAAGGGCCTTCTCTGGGTCCAAAATGTATAACATCTTGCTTCACCTCTTTCTTCTTCTTTTGCGCCCAACAATAAAAGGATCCCTGTTCGTCTTCGTGGTCAGAGAGCTTGCCTTATGCTTGATACCAGATGAGAGAGCTGCCCTTCACTCCTCTGAAGAAGTTTGTCCCACAAGAACGCAAAAAAGCACAAACGGTGGATTCATGGATGGGTATCATCTGCTTGCTTTTGAGTCCAGGCTTGGGGCTTGGGACTCAGCGCTTAGGGCTTAGGGGTTCCAGCCGAATCTTCAGGAAGATCTTTAAATCGCTAGAGCAAACTCAAACTCAATGTTCACATGAATCTTATGAAAAGTAATAGGAACACTATTACACTCAAAAGAAATCCGACTAGCATTTCGAGTAAACCCTGCACCCAGATTCATGGTACTTATTAAGCAGTTATAACTGTACTTATAACTGTACTTAGAAAAATGTTGGGGCACTTAAGGGGCTTCTAAGTGGGTGATAAGTACAGTTACAATTGGTTATTAAGCATCATGAACCTCCAAGTAGACCAAAAACCCTAAACCCTAAACCCTAAACCCTAAACCACTCTTTCATATATAATATAAATGTTAATGGCTTTGCGGGCAAGGTCCGAAAATTAGTGGGCAAGGTCCGAAAATTAGCGGGCAAGGTCCGAAAATTAGCGGGCAAGGTCCGAAAATCAGCGGGCAAGGTCCGAAAATCAGTGGGCAAGGTCCATTGGCTGCCCCACGACCTTGCCCACTAATTTTCGGACCTTGCCCGCTGACCCACGACCTTGCCCACTGATTTTCGGACCTTGCCCACTAATTTTCGGACCTTGCCCGCTAATTTTCGGACCTTGCCCGCTAATTTTCGGACCCGGGAAAGGCCCGAAAATTAGCGGGCAAGGTCCGAAAATTAGCGGGCAAGGTCCGAAAATTAGCGGGCAAGGTCCGAAAATTAGCGGGCAAGGTCCGAAAAAAAGCGGGCAAGGTCCGAAAATTAGCGGGCAAGGTCCGAAAATTAGCGGGCAAGGTCCGAAAATTAGCGGGCAAGGTCCGAAATTTAGCGGGCAAGGTCCGAAAATCAGTGGGCAAGGTCCTTGGCCCCCCCCTGCCCCCCCCCTGCACCCCCCCTGCCCCCCCCCTGCCCCCCCCCCCCTGCCCCCCCCCCCCCCCGCCCCCCCTGCCCCCCCCCCCCCGCCCCCCCCCCCCCTGCCCCCCCCCCCCCCCCCCCCACCCCCCCCCCCCCCTTCCCCCCCCCCTCCGCCCCCCTTCTTTGGGTCATTTGCAAAGCCACTGGCTGGCATGAGGGTTGAGGAGCCCTAAAATTTAGGGTTCAAGGGTTCAGGGCTGAGGGTTCTACGGTGGTTGAAGGTTCAGGGACGAGAGCGTAGGGTTAAGAATTTGGGTTGCGTGTGAAACTTTTATTATCTTAATGGTATGGGATTCTCTGGGTGGGTGGGTACTTTTCGGGCGCTTGAAAAGCTGCCAGCCTAGTGAATGCTTGAACTTTGAGATGCTGAACCCTAAACCCTAAACCCTAAACCCTAAACCCTAAAGTAGACCAAAAGCCCTCAGGCTTCAGCGGCTCTAGGGTCTCCAAAACCGCCGCCTTCGTGGCCGGCTTGGTGCCTGGCGACGAAGGAGGCCCTAAACTCTTGTCGGCTCGCAGGGCTTCGGGTTTAGGGTTTAGGGTTTAGGGGTTGAGGGGTTCAGGGGTTTAGGGGTTTAGGGGTTTGGGGGTTTGGGGGTTTGGGGGTTTGGGGGTTTGGGGGTTTGGGGGTTTGGGGGTTTGGGGGTTTGGGGGTTTGGGGGTTTGGGGGTTTGGGGGTTTGGGGGTTTGGGGGTTTGGGGGCTTAGGGGTTAAGAGTTTAGGGTTCCTTTCAGACTTCCTCCCATCTTGGAAGCCCAAAGATCTCCACCCACTCCCCCCCCTCCCCCTCCCAACCAAAAAAACTACTAAAGTTGAGACGTGATTTGGGAGCTTACCAAAATCAAGGTCCAAGATACTTCGAGGGGTTATTCGAGTACTGTAGGGGTTTGCTTAAGGTGTATACTAACCTCGTGGGTACCAGATCTTTTGGGGCTTGCTGTGGCGGCTAGGTGGGATAGTTTAAGTATTATAAACTATAGTCCCTACTGCCAAGGCTCCACGGCGAGACCCGTGGTCGGATTCCACACTGCCTACGCAAGCTGACGACCTTGAAGCCCAAACCGAAAACCCTAAACCTGAAACCTACCCAAAACCTAAGCCCTAAGCCCTTCAACCCCAAAACGTATCCTACATTTGAAGCATCCCCAACCCCAACAGAGATTGCTGGGGCCTCGCCCTGGCCAGGCTCATCCGCGCGAAGGCCTCCGGCATGCGGTCTATCGCCTGCGAGGCATGGCTTTGCGGCTCGTTGGGCTCTGGTCTTCTTAAGAATCGCAACAGCTTACTATGACAATATGAGAAGACGACGCTGTTGTAATATGGAAATATGGCACCATAAAGAGATTATGTGAATATGAAAGTTTGAATACATGATAATAATACAACGTGTTTACATACGTGTTCTTTGTTCTTTAGAGTATTTTACATTCAGGATACCATGATATCAGAATGCCACTATATTTCATTGTAGTACTACATAAACATTCATTATAAACCAGGGTATCATGACATCACGACATCATGACACCATTGCAGCATTACACCACTATACCATTCTAGCATGCTATCATGATGTCATAACATCATGACATAAATAACATCATTACATCAGAAAATCATAATATCATGATATCAGTACATCATTGTCTCAGTATACCATTGTATTATTATATCAGGATATCACTATGTCATGCCATCATTACACCATGATATCAATGTTTCATTAAATATCATTGTGTCATTATAACATTCTATCATTCTATCATATCATTCTACCATGCTACCATTCTACCATTCTACCATACTACCATTCTATCATTATATCATTCTACCATTCTATCATTCTATCATTCGATCATTCGATCACGCGATCACTCGATCATGTTTGATCATTCGATGATGTTTGGTCATTCTATCATTCAATCATTCAATCATTCAATCATTCAATCATTCAGTCATTCAATCATTCAATCATTCAATCATTCAATCATTCAATCATTCAATCATTCAATCATTCTATCATTCAATCATTCAATCATTCGATCATTCTATCAGTCTACTATTCTGTCATTCTATCAGTATCACTATATCACTATATCATTCTGTCATTCTATCATTATATCACTTTATCACTATATCACTATATCACTATATCACTATACCACTATATCACTGTATCACTATATCACTATATCACTATATCATTATATCATTATATCATTATATCGTTATATCATTATATCATTATATCATTACATCATTATATCAATATATCGTTATATCACTACATCATTACATCATTATATCATTATGTCATTATATCATTATGTCATTATATCATTGTATCACTATATCATTATATCATTATATCATTATATCATTATATCACTACATCATTACATGATTATATCATTATGTCATTATACCATTATGTCATTATACCATTATGTCATTCTATCATTCTATCATTCTATCATTCTATCATTACATCATTACATCAATATATCGTTATATCATTATATCATTATATAATTATATCATTATATCATTATATCATATATCATTATATCATTAAATATAATTATATCTTTATATCATTATATCATTATATCATTTTACCACTATCTGATACTGAGATCTGATATGATATGATATGGTGATATCATCACACAGAGGGCTCTAGGGATCACACAAACAATACGGGGTTTTGGGGCTAGGGCTTGGGACTCTCGGTCTGCTGAAGCTCAGGAGGCTTTGGGGTCTTAGCGCGTTTCTCAGGGAAGCTCTTGGCCTTCAGCGCAGCGTTAGGGCTGCATTTAGTTCATGGTTGGGATAGTATCAAAAAGTTCAGATTTCTATTCCTTCTTGAGCTTCAGTACCCTTAAACATGTTACCCGACTATGATTCAGTGCAGGGGGCTGCAACATTGATGGCTTTGGGGCTTCGGGCTTTCTCGGGCTTTGGGTGTAGGACTTAGGGTGTACATAGGTCGAAGGGCCTGCAACCCAGAACTTAAACTCGAAGCCGGATTTGTTCGCACAGATGTCTTCGGACCTGGTCTGAAGCTTATGGGCCCTTTACGGTTTTGGTTCTTGTTCAGTATATGTTTCGCAGCTTAGGGCAACAATGAATCGGTAACCTTCGCAAGCGTGGAACAATCCCCATACTCTTACCGGATCTGTACATGAGCTGGATGTGCTGGCAGCGTGAGGGTTCCAGGTGGGCCCCAAGGAGGCCATAACCTGAATCCGTACCCTCAACCCTCAACCCTCAACCCTCAACCCTCAACCCTCAACCCTCAACCCTCAACCCTCAACCCTCAACCCTCAACCCTCAACCCTCAACCCTCACCCCTCACCCCTCCCCTCAACCCTCAACCCTCAACCCTCAACCCTCAACCCTCAACCCTCAACCCTCAACCCTCAACCCTCAACCCTCAACCCTCAACCCTCAACCCTCACCCTCAACCCTCAACCCTCAACCCTCAACCCTCAACCCTCAACCCTCAACCCTCAACCCTCAACCCTCAACCCTCAACCCTCAACCCTCAACCCTCAAACCCAAACCCTTTGAGCAATCAAGGTGAAGACCTTGCTGTAGTCCAACGAAAGCACCGTGGGGCACAGACCTGTGAACAAACAGCGCGTGTCGGGCTTAGGAGGCCTGCGCAACTTGGAACGAAGTAAAGGCTCAGGGTTTAAGGTTCAAGGTTTTGGATTTTTGGCGTTTGGGGTTTAGGGTTTAGGGTTTAAGGTTTAGGGTAAAGGTTGAGGGTTTAGGGCTTAGGGTTTAGGGATAGCGCAATGAGCGAGCATAGATTATGCCCCAAGGGCCGCTTAAAACTCCTTTCGAACCCGTCAAGGACAACATGAAACAACCCGAGCGCCATCGCATGCCCCAAATCCGAACTTCGAAGCCGAAACCCTAAACTCCCAAACTCTAAACCCTAAACCTGGTTTTTCCTCAAATTGGGCGTTGGAAGCTTATCGGTCGATCCCTCGGGATCGGTCTTTTCATACGCTGGGAGGATTGGTTTTTTTTTTTTTGGGGGGGGGGGGGGACGGATTGGTGGTGGTGGTGGTGGTACTACTGGTGGTACTACTGGTGGCGGCGGTACATATGAGGGAATCTCAGTTCTCTTTTAAAACTTAAACCAAGCGCCAATCCATGCTAGGGTTTAGGGTTTAAGGTTTAGAGGGGCTTGGACTCCTCTGGCTACGTGAGCCCGAAACCCTGAACCCGAAATCCTAAACCCTAAACCCTAAGAGAACCGCCTGTTCGAAAAGACCAGCCGGGACTTAAACTTAATCAAATTACAAGTTAAATAGAAAGGCATTGGCGAAAATTCACAAAACCAAACAAGGCACGGAAAAAGCACACAAGAACATGTTTTAATTTCGGTTGCTCAAATTTATTTGTTGCAACCTCTACCTAAGAATACTGTCAACCTAAGATAATATCCATGCCGGCTAAAACGTCTCGTGTAGCCCATGCTACGACCTATGCACAACCTATGCACACAGGGTCAAACGATTCACAAATGTGGGTCTTGGGGCACCTCGCTTAGGGGTTGCGAAGTCTGTAAAGTGTCACAAAACCTCTTTCAGGTTTTATAGGTTTGAGAAACTGCAAGGCATCCGTTTGAAAGAACAAAAACAACAACATCTTGCGAGCTAGCTTCTGTCCGGCACGAGCGTCCTCAGCTTGTGAAACAAGCGCCTGCTGAATCGGTGGCTTCGGGCATCGCTGGTCTGAAGGGAGTAGCACGAGACCTGCTGGACCAACATGTCCCAGGAGACCTTGACGCGGTCCGTTGCGAAGAGCTCGCCTTGCCCTCGCTGTCCGCCACGTGCACTGACTTCGGCGTAGTCTCTGATCAACGCCTCCATGTAGGACTTGGTCGCACTCTCCAGGTCGGGCGAAGGCCTTGTCGTTGAACACCAGGAGGGCCGCCGAGCCCGCCGCAGCAGCAGCAGCAGCACGGCGCAACGCCCCTGTGATGTGTATCAATTGTGTATCCTAATCCAGCCTCCCTCCATGAGCCAGCGCGTTCACTGAATTTCGCTGCTCTCTGACCGATCACCTGCCCAGATGTGGAACCGAGCTCTGAGGAGCGATGGCTGTAGGGCGCCTCGGGCCTAAAATATCCCATCACAAATCCATTGCCCACCACCCAACCCACAAGGATTGTAGTATTCAAGCAGTTAAATGTTGTACAGTTTTAGTATTGGAGTTGTTAATTTGTTGTTGTTCGAGCTCTAAAACTGTTCTACACAAGGATTATTTGTTGTAGTAGCACTCATTTTGTTGTAGAATGTTGTTGCGGAAGGGTTATTTGAGGTTGTAAGTTGTAGGCCTTCATTTGTTGTTGATTTGGTGTTGTTGGCTTAGAAATTTACAAGGCTTATTGTTGTCGAAGCACTTGAACAAAGGCTGTTAGACTGTTGTTGGCTTAATTTGTTGTTGTCGAAGAGCATTTATGGTGGTCCTAGGCCAGAATATGGCCTTGAGTTGTTGTTGTGGTGCTTGTGTTGTTGTCCAATTGTGCTTGCGAAAGTGAAAGTTTACTTTCGAGTTTGCTAGCTCGCATACTCGGATTGGCGCTTCTTTGCTATCTCAAAGAGATGAACGCAGCAGTAGCTTGGCTACACCCGGGCGCACTACTAATTCCCATCGGTGAGCAACTTGCTCACCTATGATCAACCCATTTTTGGAGAGACCTGCTGAAGCAAAACCAACCCGAGATGCTCAGCTGGCTCCAACGGAAACACGCCAAAGCTCTCCAAATTGAAAGGCGAGATACTGCATCTCCGTATGGCTCACTCGAAGCCTTCTGTGCGTTTATTGATTTAAAAAACTAAACCCTAAATCCTTAACAAATTTAATTTCACCTCTCAATTCTTGGCCTCCGCTTTGCTCTTGCCAAAACCACGCCACACCCTCGGCAAAACTAGCAAATTTAAGTACTGTAATGTAGTTTCATCTCATGAGCGTGATTCATTTTACCCGAATAAATTCTAAGTTACATTGAAACTGATATTATTGGAACCAATTATAAAACCAATTGGTTCATTTTGGCCAATGTCAATTATCTCGCGAAATGCGAGAAAAATTTGACCCGGCCCCTGACTTTCCATTTGCGCCCTCCGCCCGTGGTGTTTCCGAGGCAAGGTGGGGTCTTGGGTGGGCGGATGATTAGCACGCACGTCTCACAACCACACCCTTGATGTCTTGCGCGTCACCAGTACAATCCCAACCTCGACTGTAGAAGCGGAGATCGACACAAAGATCCTGACTCCAAACCCCAAACCTCAAACCCAAACCCCAAACCCTAAACCCTAAACCCGGAAGCCTGAATGACCCTACGCCCTATAAGACCCATGCCTTGACCCGACACGAGGAGGGCATCCTCCCCGACCTGGGCACGGGGAAGCGGGCGTTGCGTGGGTTTAGGATTAAGGTTTAAGGTTTAGGGTGTAGGGTGTAGGGTTTAGGGTCAGGGTGTAGGGATTGGAGTTTGGGGTGGGGGTTGGGGGTTTTGGGTTTGCCTGTTGAGTTTGGGGGATCGGGTTTGCTTTTTGGGGGGCTAGGGCCTCCTTCCCTTTGTCTAGAGTTCAGAAATGAAGACGTTTAGGGCGTTTGGGGCGTTTAGGTGTCTAAGATTTGGGAGGTTGACAGTGCCAAGGGTGGTGCTTACGACTGCAGGTGCCATGAACTCTGCGGCGTGTCAAACAAACAACGCCTGAAAAGCCAGGTTCCGGGACCAAAGAACGTCCTTGCCAAACTTTAAACCGTCAACTCGAACTCCACATGATTTTCCTCGAGCACAGATTCTGTGTCTGAAGCGTCCATGTCCCCGTGGCTGAAACCCAGATCGTCAATGAGAGGCGCAGGAAACGTTTTAAAAAAATAGAACTCAAAAACAAAATAATATTAATAAGAAGAAGAAGAATAAAACTGACGACCCACTAAACCTGGACTCAAAATAACACTGTCCAGCATCCCAGCTAGCTCCCTGCTGCCCTATCCTTTTGCTTTCTGGGACGTTGCTATGACTTCTTTCAGAGATGACAGGAGGAGAATATGGGGGGGGGTGTACGATAATATAGGGGTATTGGGGTCCTTTAAGGGATCCTACTATTTGTCGGTCTATGTTTGGGGTCCCCCACGTTCGTAAACTCCCATGCTAACCCTAAACCCTAAACCCCAAAAACCGGCTCCTTAGGCCTCTGTACTTCGCATAGGCCACCCGGCCGGCACCAAGCAGGTCAGCGGCCCTTGTCCGGGGGAAGTCCACTGCCAGGTGGGCCTCAAGAAAGGCTGGGAAGGGCTTAGGGTTTAAGGTTTAGGGTTTAGGGTTTAGGGTTTAGGGTTTAGGATTTAGGGTTTAGGGTTTTCGGGTTTCGGGTTTAGGGTTTAGGCGTTGATGGCTTCGGGCTGGTTGGGATTCATCCTCCCTCCCTCTATCCCTCCCTCTCCCCTTCCCTACATCGCCCTCCAGCCCTCCAGCCCTAAACCAGTGATACCCTGAAGAGGTTCATGGTACTTATTAACCAATAAAAGCTGTACTGATGACCCACTCGTAAGCCCCTGAAGTGCCCTAGTACGGTTTAAGTGCAGTTATGAGTACCCTAAACCCTAAACCCTCAACCCTAAACCCTGAAGCACCCGAACCCTGAAACTTCTGGGGCCCCCACCGCCCGCCGGCATCCCACAGCCGCAGCTGGCCCTCCGCGCCAGCGGAGGCCAACACCTTCGAGTCGAGGGTGGTTTTTGTCCCGTTCTAAGGTGCGGGCTGGAGGGTTTAGGGTTTAGGGCTAGGGTTTAGGGTTTCGGGTTTAGGGCTAGGGTTTAGGCTTTTAGGGTTTAGGGCTTAGGGCTTCAAGGCTTAGAACTTTGAAAGGTCTAGAGAGCACTTGCCTGATGTAACCCCAACGACTACATGAGGACATCTCCCTTCGTCTATGCCCCTAAACCCTAAACCCTAAACCCTAAACTCTTAGCAGGGAATGAGGGAATGAGGTAGCCCTATACAATCCCTGAAAACGGGCATGTATGGGGCCCGAATTCCCTCATTCCCCACGAAGAACCAGGGGGTCTATTCGTCTGCTTCTCCTGCGCGGCCCAGGTTTTCGGACATCACGGGTTGCAGATGTCGTCCACGCTTTCCGACTCGAGGGTTTAGGGTTTAGGGTTTAGGGTTTAGGGTTTACGGTTTAGGGTTTAGGGTTTAGGGTTTAGGGTTAGGGGTTTAGGGTTAGGGGTTAGGGGTTAGGGGTTAGGGGTTAGGGGTTAGGGTTTAGGGTTTAGGGTTTAGGGTTTAGGGTTTAGGGTTTAGGGTTTAGGGTTTAGGGTTTAGGGTTTAGGGTTTAGGGTTTAGGGTTTAGGGTTTAGGGTTTAGGGTTTAGGGTTTAGGGTTTAGGGTTTAGGGTTTAGGGTTTAGGGTTTAGGGTTTAGGGTTTAGGGTTTAGGGTTTCGCGTGCTTTTCGGTTGCAATCTTGCTGCCCTCACAAAGCCCTCCAACGTTGAGACATAGAAGCATGCCAACTGCACGAAGAACTTTGCCAACGATGCTGCCTTCCAGGTGCAGATCAATACATGTGTTTTTTCGTTGGGCCCTAATTCCCTAAACCCTGAACCCAATGCCCAAGGCCCAGTCTTGAAGCTACTCGGAATCTCAGACCAACCCCAAATCCGACTACATACTCCCTTCCTCCTACACAACACTCCCCACCCCCAAAATACTAATCCACTCAACAACATACCATAACACAGAGCGTGCAGGTTTTGAAGCTCCATGTGAAAGCCTTCAGCCACGAGTGCTCTCACTTCAGCGACGTACCTGCACCCCCCAAGGCCCTCTCCTAAACACCTCGTACACCCAAGCCAAGCGCCTGAAACCCGAAAAAGCTCCTACACCAGATCCCCAAATCCCAAATCTTGAGCCTTGGACCTGGACGCACTCCGAACCCTAAGCCCTAAACCCGAATTACGAATTCCCTGAAACCCTAAACCTATCTTATAAGCCCTGGGCCCCCGAAAGTGGGAAGTCGCCCAAAATTTCTCCCGTGGACTTTAGCCCGGCACCCCTCCCGGAAGCAGCGCCAGATCTTCGACCTGGGCGCGATACCACCAAGTTTCCTTTCTGCTGCTCTTTGGACCTTTTGGGGGGTCAGTAGGTTCGGTAGGGTTTTTGTTAGGCATTGGTGCGGTTTTGGTAGGGCACCTAGGGGCTGACCCTACCACAGGACGCCCTGCGCCCTCGGAACTCGCAGCCCAGAAGCAAACAAGAAAGCGCCAGGAACCCTCTCGGCGAGGTTTAGGGTCCGATTCGAGGTCTGGTTTTACAACTAAACGACATTATAAGTAATCAGACGACAGGAAAAAGGCGCACAAGAGCCAGAGAGCAGTCGGAAGGGAAGGCCACGCCCTGGTGCCAGCAGCCGCGCATCATCATTGGAGGCCAAGATGGATGGGGGCGGAGAGTGCGCTTGCTTTTGAAAGGTGCACTGGGGCACTGCTCGGAGTGGTTGGACATTGAACATGGCAGGATTCCAGCGCCTGATACCCTAAACCCTAAACCTTCCTAAACCCTAAACCCTAAACCCTATCAGACCTGTGGCATGCTTCAGCACGGTGATGAAGCGCCATCGGCAACATAAGAGAGCATCGCGAAAGGCTTCGTCTGCCGGCAGCTTCTGTGCTTGAAAGCTTCGAGCAAGCAACACCCCAAGCAAGAAAAAAATCCCGATTGGCCCCTTTGAACCTGCACGCCGCCACCCCCACAAAGTCCAACCACTTCTCCACCTGAACCCTACTGGGTTGCACTTAGCAGGGTAGCTATACATTTAATTTTTAGCTGCCTTTTTCAAGAAACCCACTGAACCCAAAAAGGCTAAGGATCTAAAGTTACAGTAAAGCACCACAAAGTTACGACAGCCCTGAACTGAACCCAACCCTACATCCCCCCAACTCTTGAGAAAGCGGAACTCAAAACATCATAAGATGCGAGCCCCTACCCAATTCACCCCCCAAACACCCCAGAACCCTCAGAGCCGTCCCAATTGAAGTCTAGGTTGGTCCTTAAAGCCCTCTGAAAAAAATCTAAACCCTACACCCCTAAACCCTAAACCCCTGAACCCTAAACCCCTAAACCCTAAAACCAAACCCTAAGACCTAACCCCTAAACCCCTAAACCCTAAACCCCTAAACCCTAAACCCTAAACCCCTAAACCCTAAACCCCCTAAACCCCCTAACCCCATCCACCCAGAAATGGGCTCCCGGGCGGCACCCCGGTGGCCTCGCAACTCCGCCACTGGCTCCTTGGCGGCACGGAGGTCCCAGCGCCTCAGGGGAGGGTTTGGGGCATCAGGGGCCTTAGGGGTTTAGGGATTTAGGGTTTAGGGTTTAGGGTTTAGGATTTAGGGTTTAGGGTTTAGGATTTAGGGCTTGGGGGCTTCAAGGTTTAGGGTGTAGGGGTTTAGGGGTTTCAGGTTCAGGATTTGAAGTTGGTATAGGTGCCGGGTAGAAGGTCTTCGCCAACTGCAAGCCGCGAGCTCTCTAAACGCCGGCTTAAGAATTCCACATGCCGCAGCCCTAAATCCCTACAAATCCAAGCAAAGAAGCCTTGAAAAGGTCCGAACATGAAAAAGCAGATGCTGCGAATCCTTCTTTGTGCTGCTTTGCGGCATCCAGCAATAAATCATGACATCCTTGTCTGGACATTTAGGTCCTCCCTGCCGCACTTATCCGTTGGATGGTGTAGAAGCACTTGTCGAAGACCCGCCAGAGCCTTCTTCCCGCGGGTCTACATGGATGCGCTAGGTAGAGCTGGGTGGGACGCTGCCAATTTCATGCAGCTGCAGCTATTCCTGCGAGATACTCGCAGAGCACTTTCTTGTGGCCCGCGGCTGCTGGCACCAAAGCCCACAGGCGCCACCAGTACGTTTGTTCATGGGTGCGGCGTGGGCTGACTTCCCTAAACCCTAAACCCTAAACACTAAACCCTAAACCCTAAACACTAAACCCTAAACCCTAAACCCTAAACCCTAAACCCTAAACCCTAAACCCTAAACCCTAAACCCTAAACCCTAAACCCTAAACCCTAAACCCATTCTGTCCGGGATAGGGAAGCAGGCTCGGCTCAAGAGCTCCAGCATGACAAAGGACTGGGTTGAGTTTCGGAGTTCTTGGTCTAACAAAGAATCCCCTGCTGCCTCGCCCTCGATACTCCCTAAACCCTAAACCCTAAACCCTAAACCCTAAACCCTAAACCCTAAACCCTGTTCTCAACGACACTGGCATTTGAGTCGAGCCCGGCGCGCGATCGCACCGTCGCCCTGGCCCACGAAGAGCTCCGAGCCCAAGGATGCCAAGGCATAAACCTGAGCTGGTAGGGTTTAGGGTTTGGGGTTATAGGGTTTAGGGTTTAGGGTTTAGTGTTTAGGGTTTAGGGGTTAGGGTTTAGGGTTTAAGAGTTTGGGGTTTGGGGTTTGGGGTTTTGGGTTTAGAGTTGGGGTTTTGGGGTTTGGGGTTTAGGGTTTGGGGTTTGGGGTTTTGGGGTTTGGGGTTTGGGTTTAGGGTTTAGGGTTTAGGGTTAGGGATTAGGTTTAGGAGGGGTTGAGGTTTCATTCGAGTAGGGACTACGGGGTTTGGGCTGCCGAAGGGGGGGGGGGGTGATTTCGGGTTGAGATTTTCGGGTTCAGGGTTTCAGGCTTTTGGGGTCTCAGGCTCAGGGACCTCACTAGGGTGCGTGCGGACTGCGGAGTTCAGGGCATTTTTGGGCACTGGACGGCGGAAAAGGAAAGACGCGCGCTGGGTTCGGGACGTGTGCCCTCGCCCCAAGGCTTGCGGAAGGCCGATGTGGGCTACGGATGTCCCAGTACCTCGGAGGTCGAGCGTGGTAAATGTGGTTTTAACCCTAAACCCTAAACCCTAAACTCTAAACCCTAAACCCTAAACCCTAAACCCTAAACCCCAAACCTCATTCGCAAGGGCTTGAGGTTTAGGATTGAAGTGGTACAGGCTCCGGACTTACGGATCAAAGCCCGACTATCCCCAAAAACTCTATACGTCAATCAATGTCGCACCCAAGATGCAAAATCTCAGAGTCTTGAAGATACTGATTCCTCAAAAGAGACACCGAAAGGTTTGGGGTGCAGCGCTTAAGTTCGCAAGCTGAAAAACGATCCTCACACTCTGGTTTAGGGTGTTTTTAGTGTTTACGGCGCCGTAGGGCGAGTTCTAGCAGACTCTGTTTGTCTCGTGCACCGTGCATGCCCTGTATCTGTGTATCGATCTGTCCCCCTCCTATCTTTCTGAGCACTCGAGGCGAGTGTGTTTGGGGCTGGGGTCTCTCTTTCTTCCTGCGCGCGGTGACGGTCTTCCTGTACTTTCCAGCGCGCAACCAGAAATACCGGCACACTACCTCAGGGGCCTTCTGAGATGAATAGCACCTTTGCCGCGGCACGATACCACTGATATGGGGGGCCTTTTGTGTTTTTGGTGCTCTTAAGCAAATAGTAGTTAAAACTTGCGAATACGGGGGAGACAGTCCTGTCCTGGGCTGCTGCTACGGAATTTGAACTCAATTACTGTGCAGACATCACTAGCTTTCCCTACGACCATAACTTCAATTAGGTATGTGTTTTCACTCCCTCAAGAAACAATCACAACAATGATCCAGAGAAGAATTACAAACCCACTAGTTTATACAGGTCTGCATACATTATAGATGTACGAGTACGTATAGCTGAAAATAGAATATCAATATCGAACTAGTTTCAGTCTAAGTCTACACAAATACATAAGTCGCAGTTTTCAGACCAGTGTCGGTTGGGGGGAAGGTGCGTGACCATGTATGTATGTATGTATGTATGTATGTATGTATGTATGTATGTATGTACGCGCATAGTGCGCGTTTTGCATATTGAATTTGGATCTATTTGTGCATGTGTTGATAACCAGAATCCTAGAATTCAGCTGTAGGCGCAAGTAAGAAGTATGCCAAGTTGCAATTGCTTATTGTAAGAATGTTCCTTCAAAACGGAGGAAATGGGCATAAACTCGCCTTTCTATGGGTTGAGGCATTGCGGCCCATAAAGAGTGAATCTAACAACCCTAAACCGCCGAAACCCTATCGCCCCCGGCGAAGATCGCCAGGCAATTGCCAGCAGCCAAGACACAGAGCCCGCCGATCGAAGCCCCCCGTGGCACACCTGAACCACGACGGTTTGGGGGCGTTCGGGCGGGGGGGCGGGGGTTAGGGTTTAGCGTTTAGGGTTTGGGGTTTAGGGTTTAAGGTTTAGGGGTTTACTGGGGAGGAGGGCCTGCAAAAGCCTTGCGCTTTGCGAATGAGCCCATCCAGTACGCAGCTAGACTTTCAGCCAGGAGATGCTACATCTCCACTCAAACGTTCTCTTTATCCATATCTCTATATATATATATAGATATGTACACATATGCTACATCATAATGTATACATACATACATACATACATACATACATACCTACATACATACATACATACATACATACATACATACATACATACATACATACATCCATATATACATATATACATATATACATATATACATATATACATATATACATATATACATATATACATATATACATATATACATATATACATATATACATATATACATATATACATATATATGTATGCGCCCAGTCCACCCCTCCCCCCCATCCGTGGATGCCCCCCCCCCCCCCCCGTGGTGTGGTGTGGGGTTCAGGGTCCAGGGGGTTCGGGGCTTTGCGAAGACCTCGCAGATACGAACACACAGGCTTGAAGCTAGGGAAGGCAGAGGGAGAGAGAGAGAGACGGAGAGAGAGAGAGATGGAGAGAGAGAGAGAGCGAGGGAGAGCGCGAGAGCGTGTGAGAGAGAGAGAGAGACAGAGAGAGACAGAGAGAGAGAGAGGCGGGGGGAGAGAGGGAGAGAGAGTCAGCATCCAATAGGGACCGAGGACCTAATCCTACCTTCAACAATTCCTGACCCCACCCCAGACTGCAAAACAAAGCTACGCTCTCAAACTTAAACGGCCTCGAAAGAAATCCTACAAGGAAAACCAGTGACCCTAAACCCTCAAACCCTAAATCCTAAACCCTCAACCCTCCACCCTAAGCCCTAAACCTTAAAACCCTAGACCCTACTCCCTAAACCCGAAAACCCCAACCCCAAAACCCCAAAACCCCAAACCTAAAGCCCCCGACGTGGCTGCGGAGACCCAGGTGGCCGCGTACGCGGCGGCGCTGTGGCCGCGGAGGGCTGGCAGGGTTTAGGGTTTAGGGTTTGGGGTTTTTAGGGTTTAGGGTTTTTAGGGTTTAGGGTTTAGGGTTTAGGGTTTAGGGTTTAGGGTTTAGGGTTTAGGGTTTAGGGTTTAGGGTTTAGGGTTTAGGGTTTAGGGTTTAGGGTTTAGGGTTTAGGGTTTAGGGTTTAGGGTTTAGGGTTTAGGGTTTAGGGTTTAGGGTTTAGGGTTTAGGGTTTAGGACTAGGGCTTGGGGCTGAGGCCTCCGGGCTCAGGGTTTCGGGTTTAGGGTTCGGAGGCTTCCGGCTAAGCTCGGGGCTTCCCAGCATTGGAACAACTTCCACCTGTAGGGCTCAGCATTAGGGTTTGCGGCCTATAGGGCTATTTGCGGCTCTTAGGGCGCCCAGGGCTTCGGGCGTAGACTTTGGGAAGGGCGTCGCTGAAACGACTATTGGGGAAGCGGGAGGCTTGCGTTCAGACTTTCTCGAGGATGCTCCTGCCTAGGCTCGCGATGTCTATGCCAAGGGATCAATTCCTTGGGAGGCGCGCAGGTATCTCTCTAAGATTGGCTCCTTTTGTGGGACCCGAAGAGGAACCTTAAACGCAAAAAAACCCTGAACCTACTATTCCCTACCCTCTCCCTGAGTTTGCACGAGCCTGCTCCAGGGTGAGTTAGGGCCGAAGGCTTTGTGTGTACACAAACTATGGGGTATACTTACCCTGTTTTAAGGGCCAGGGTTCCTCCGAGCAAGGTGTTGATGCGTTTGGAGGGGCTTCAGGGGCCAGCCGAGCGTGAAAGGGCTGAAGCCTGGGCACAACCTTCATGGTCCAGGGCGGATAACTCAGTATCCCCAAAATTCAAACCCCTTGATCCTCAAAAATTCCGAACCCGAAGACTGCGTCCTCAAGAGCCGCTTTTTGGTTGGCCATGCAACATCTCTGTAAAGGGGATGATGTGGGCACCACAAAACGGGAACCCCCCCCCCACTATTGACCCAAACCCTAAACCCTCAACCAATACCCTGAACCCATTCTTGTGGTTCTCATATTTCCCCTTTAGGCACTCGGTGGGCTCAAATGCTATGGGCACGGAGTCCGCCATCTGGAGGCTCCGCCGTAGGCGGTTTAGGGGTTTAGGGTTTGGGGCTTAGGCAGGGGTTTAGGGTTTGGGGCTAGGTTGGGCGGGGGGGGGGGGGGGGGGGCGGGGGGGGGGCGGGGGGGGGGGGCGGGGGGGGGCGGGGGGGGGGGCGGGGGGGGGGCGGGGGGGGGGGGGGGGGGGGGGCGGGGGGGGCGGGGGGGGGGGGCGGGGGGGGGGGGGGGGGGGGGGGGGGGGGGGCGGGGGGGGGGGCGGGGGGGGGGGGGGGGGGCGGGGGCGGAGGGGGGCGGGGGGGGGGGGGGGGGGGGGGGGTGGGGCGTGGGGGGGGGGGGGCGGGGGGGGGGGGCGGGGGGGGGGGCGGGGGGGGGGCGGGGGGGGGGGGGGGGGGGGGGGCGGGGGGGGGGGGCGGGAAAGGGGGTGGGGGGGGGGTGGGGGGGGGGCGGGGGGGGGGGGGCCCATCTAAATACATTTCTACGGGTTGTATAGCGTGTTCAAGGCACACCCACTGAGATTAACAAATACTTCGGGAGAGCGGGGAAGAAGGGGGACGGCGGCCGCGGTGGGGGTGGGGGTTTAGGAATTAGGGCTTACGGTTCAGGGCTTTGGGTTTAGGGTTTTGGGTTTAGGGTTAGGGGTTTAGGGTTAGGGGTTCAGGGTTTAGGGTTTAGGGTTTAGGGTTTAGGGTTTAGGGTTTAGGGTTTAGGGTTTAGGGTTTAGGGTTTAGGGTTTAGGGTTTAGGGTTTCGGAGGTTTAGGGTTTAGGAGGTTTAGGGTTTAGGAGGTTTAGGGTTTAGGAGGTTTAGGGTTTAGGGTGGGGGGGGGGGGGTTGGGATGTCAGGGCTTTGGCAGACCATGCTTTCGGGTGGAGAGGATGGCAGACTCAGCACCACTGATGTGTGACATTATCGATCGCAGAATGCCTCCTTAAACCCCGCGACAATCCCTCCTAAACCCTAAACCCTAAACCCTAAACTCAAACCCTGGACCCTAAACCCTAAACCCTAAACCCTAAACCCTAAACCCTAAACCCTAAACCCTAAACCCCTCCTCTAACCTTTAAATCGGCACAAAGGTTGCGAAGAGATGCAGAGTTCGAAATGCCTGGAGCCTTAGGGAGCTTCAAGATACCTGGGGCTTTACGATATGAGGGTTTAGGGTTTAGGGTTTAGGGTTTAGGGTTTAGGGTTTAGGGTTTAGGGTTTAGGGTTTAGGGTTTAGGGTTTAGGGTTTAGGGTTTAGGGTTTAGGGTTTAGGGTTTAGGGTTTAGGGTGTAGGGATACCTTATTGGGGTCCTCACTATAAGGAGATCCTACTATTTGGGGTCTGTTTTTTGGGGGTCCCGTATCTTCGTAAGCCCCAAATGGGTCTGCGCTGCACCTCAAGCCTCTCTCAAGCACATGAGACGTGTGAGCGGGATTCTGCAATCAGTGGAAGCCACCCCGGCAGATAACTGAGCGCTGTTGCGGACTCACGAGACTGGACGCGTGTTCGGTGATTCTGGTGCCTCGGGGCTAGGTCCGGGATTTGAACCCAAAAAGCTTCAGGGTGTAGGGCTAGGGAACCCTAAACCTCAAGACCTGGTTCTGCAATCAATCCCCAAATCGTAAACCCTAAATCCCAAGATGCCAAGAAAAGCCCCTATATACTCTAACTAACTTTCAACCATCCCAGAGGAGCTATTCAAGCTATTCACAAGGAAAGTTCTCTCGAAATGAGCCATAGAGGCTTAAAAAAGAGAACTACTACAGTACTGGGTCCTGCGGGAGGGAAATTAGGAAACCCAATGTTCGCTTACATTCCCTGGATATCTCCAAGTTGGTTCACAGCTCAGCCCTTTACCCGAAAGTCGCGTGGTCTGCCGTCAAGGTGAGACCTCTACAGCACACCCCAAGAGTGCGCGGGCCAGGCTTATCGGGGGTCTAAGGTTTAGGGTTCAGGGATTGTGTCAGGCTTTGCGCCACGCATGTAGGAACTTAACATGGTGCGCAGCGGCATGAGCCAGCATCATTCTCAAGATCTTTGTGTCCTATCCTATGCTTCCGGTGGCTCTTACACGGCCTGCGAGTGCCCGTTGCAACGCTACATCCTCCTCCGAATCGTGCCTGGGGCTTAGGGCGTTGTGTTTCACGGCTATGGCCATTTCCCACCCCATGCTGTCTAAGACGGCAAGCCACCCCAACCTATGTTGAAGGAAACCATTACGCGTAAACTCGCTTTTACTGCATGTGTGCTAACTACTTCTGAGACTTTCTGTTCCCGTAAACCAATTAAGAGCTTCCACATTGCTTTAGGGTCCCAGGACCCGCTGAGGTTTAGGGGTTAGAGTTAAGGGTTTAGGGTTTAGGGTTTAGAGTTAAGGGTTTAGGGTTTAGGGTTTAGGATTGAGGGTTTAGGGTTTAGGGTTTAGGGGTTAGGCTTTAGGGGTTAGGGTTTAGGGGTACGGTTTAGGGTTTAGGGTTTAGGGTTTAGGGTTTAGGGTTAGGGTTTAGGTTTAGGGTTTAGGGTTTAGGGTTTAGGGTAGGGTTAGGGGGTTTAGGGTTTAGGGTTTAGGGTTTAGGGTTTAGGGTTTAGGGTTTAGGGAGGGTTTAGGGTTTAGGGTTTAGGGGGTTTAGGGTTTAGGGTTTAGGGTTTAGGGTGTAGGGTGTAGGGTTTAGGGTTTAGGGTTTAGGGTTTAGGGTTTAGGGTTTAGGGTTTAGGGTTTAGGGTTTAGGGTTTAGGGCTACTTCGGTGTGGGTGGGGGGGGGGTGCCTGCGCGGGCCCCCAGGGGGGTGGAAGCTGGAGGGCTTCCTCTTGGGCCGCAGGCGCGCCTGACGTTATGTGAGGCGGCCCTGCGTGCCAGATCGCTCCCCACCGAAAAACCCTGAGCCCTAAACCCTAAACCCTAAACTCTAAATCCTAAACCCTAAACCCTAAACCCCAAACCCTAAACCCTAAACCCCAAACCCTAAACCCAAGGAGTGTCGTCCAGCCTTGAGGGGGCTTCTGGGCTTGGTAGTTTTGGACCCTGCCACGAACTTCCGGGGGGTAAAGCCCTCAAATAAGGGATTGTGGTTGGGGAAGCGAACCACCTGAAACTCTCGATGGCCTGGCCCCTTTCAAACTTACAACCCTAAACCCTGGACCCTGAACCCTAAACCCTCAACTCCTTCTTCTTCCGGAAGGGAGCAGTCTGCTTTCTTCAAAGTACTGTACAGGACGCTCGGAAAAGATTGAGAAGGACACCCTCCAGCCGAAGGAGGCAGAACGAGTCTTTAGGGTTTAGGGTTTAGGGTTTAGGGTTTAGGGTTTAGGGTTTAGGGTTTGGGGTTTAGGGTTTAGGGTTTGGGGTTTGGGGTTTAGGGTTTCGGATTTAGGGTTTAGGGTTTAAGGTTAAGGCTTAGGGTTTAGAATGAGAACTGAGCAGAGGGTTGCAGCAAGAGGCTCAGGGTTGCGATTTGCCGGGACCTGAATCCAACACCCTTAAGACCCCTAACCGCCTGGGGTTTAGTGTTTGGGGTTTAGGGTTTGGGGGTTTAGGCTTTAGGGTTTAGGGTTTAGGGCTTAGGGCTTAGGGTTTGGGGTTTCGGCCTTCGAGCCTGAAAGAGCTTCTTCAAGGCCTGCGATGGGGCTGTGACCCCCGTGTCTGAGGACGTCCCTCGGGTGACGGCTGTCAGAAGTCTAGCTCCAGGTGTGCTGGGTCATCCATGATGTTCACGCCGTACACGTACCTTGTTCTGGATTGGGTGTAAGGTTTCGGGTATAGGGTTTCGGGTTTAGGGTTTCAGGTTTAGGGTTTAGGGTTTCGGGTTTACGGATTTAGACTACACTTCTGTGGCCTATTTCATGTGGCTTGTACAGGAGATCGCGCCCATAGCACTTGGAGACGAATTGCTTGCTGTTGGTTAGTAGGGAATGAAGGAAGGAAGGTACCCTATTTCCCCCTTTTTTACCCTTTAGGGGAATATATAGGGTACCCCAGTCCCTTAATCCCTACTAACCAACAGTAAGAGCCCAAGTCATCCACGACGTTTAGTGAGGAGACTGGAAGTCGGGTTCAGGGCCGCCGACCCTGGCGGCGTGTTGGACGGGAAGGAGGTGAAAACCTGTACCCGGGCAGCTTTTCCATGGAGGCCTGGCCCGCCCCCTGCCCCACGCCCCCTCTCTCCGGTTGTTGGGCTTTGATGGGGCTGCCCTGGCTTCAGCTACCCCCCCCCCCCCAACGTTCCACAGAGGCTCAAGCAAATCAACTTTTAGCTGACGAGCGCGTTTAAACCTTTCAACTATGCTCCAGCAGGGTCGGCGGCTTGAGCCGGAGGCTCTTAAATCCGGCCCCCGCGCCGCCCGTGGTCCAGGGCGGAGCCCGCGTCGCACTAAAGCGCTAGCTTTAAGGGGCGAGCGCCCGAGCCGCCGACCCCGCCCAAAATTGCTTCAAATTCGCGCGGGGCCCTTCGGGAGGCCTCCAAAACGGCATGCAAGGGGACGCAACACGCGGTGGTGCGAAAAGCACGAAAACCTCGTAAAAACCATGGGTTGTTACGAAAAACCGAGGCCACAAAACACCCGCAGCACCCCATTAAACCCTCACGGGCGCGCATCATCGGCCCTAGCTTTTCACATGGGGCGCGCGCCAGGCCCGTTTTTCAAGGTTTGGGGGGGGTACCGGAAGCCCAAAACCAGGCGAGCATCATGAGCATCAGCAGCCCTGGCCCGCGGGCCCAAGGCAATAAAAAACGCTGAAAAACGCTGAAATCACCGTAAATACCGTGTTTTTTATGAGGTTTTTCACGCGTGCCTCCGACCCCCACCCCTGTTGCCCTTGACCCGCCCCCAAAGTGCGCATCATCGAAACCCACGTCCGGGGGGGGGTCTGCTGATGCCGCTGATGCGCGGGGTCCGGGCGCATCATCGAGCCATCGCTTCTCTTGGGCTTCGTGGGGGGGTCCGGGCCCACGGCCCAGAGACCCAGCTGATGCTCATGATGCTCGGTTTGGGGGGGTGTTCCAACAGCAGAAAACCTCGTAAATACCGCGTGTTTTGTGGGTCCACGTAAAAACGCCCCTAAAATCGCTCATTTTACGCGCTCGAACGGCTTCGTGCCTACAAAACACCCGAACAGCAGGACCCCGAATGCCCTTAAGGCCATTCGGGGTCTTGCTTTTGGGGGTTTCGTGGGCACGCAAGCGTTCAAGCACATACAATCGGCGTGTTTAAGGGGGTTTTGGATGGCCTGGGGGAGGCCGCTGATGCTCATGATGCTCCCTTTCCTGGGTCCCAAAAGGCTTCCCAAGCCCAAAAACACGTGTTTACAGCGTTTTCTGAATGTTTTTCGAAGGCAAAACGCATGCATAGAATGCTTTTAAGGCCCCCAAACCAACCCCACTGATGCTCCTGATGCGGGTGCGCGCGCGCGCGCGCGCGCGCGCGCGCGCCGGGGGGGGGTGGGGGGAGGGAGGGGGGGCGAAAGCAGGAGAAAGAGAGACAGAGAGAAGGAGAGGACAAAGACACGGGAAAGAGAAGACAGTGCCAAGGTTCAAGGTTTCGTGCTTTGGGGGGCGGGGGCCGGCCCGTGCCGCTAGGCCTGAAATCCGGCCCCCGCGCCGCCCGTGGTCCAGGGCGGAGCCCGCGTCGCACTAAAGCACTAGCTTTAAGGGGCGAGCGCCCCAGCCGCCAACCCCGCCCAAAATTGCTTCAAATTCGCGCGGGGCCCTTCGGGAGGCCTCCAAAACGGCATCCAAGGGGACGCAACACGCGGTGGTGCGAAAAGCACGAAAACCTCGTAAAAACCATGGGTTTTTACGAAAAACCGAGGCCACAAAACCCCCGCAGCACCCCATTAAACCCTCACGGGCGCGCATCATCGGCCCTAGCTTTTCACATGGGGCGCGCGCCAGGCCGAAACCACGTTTTTCAAGGTTTGGGGGGGGTACCGGAAGCCCAAAACCAGGCGAGCATCATGAGCATCAGCAGCCCTGGCCCGCGGCCCCAAGGCAATAAAAAACGCTGAAAAACGCTGAAATCACCGGAAATACCGTGTTTTTATGAGGTTTTTCACGCGTGCCTCCGACCCCCACCCCTGTTGCCCTTGACCCGCCCCCAAAGTGCGCATCATCGAAACCCACGTCCGGGGGGGGGTCGTCTGCTGATGCTGCTGATGCGCGGGGGTCCGGGCGCATCATTGAGCCATCGCTTCTCATGGGCTTCGTGGGCCTCGGGGGCCGACGGCCCAGAGACCCAGCTGATGCTCATGATGCTCGGTTTGGGGGGGTGTTCCAACAGCAGAAAACCTCGTAAATACCGAGTGTTTTGTGGGCCCACGTAAAAACGCTCATTTTACGCGCTCGAACGGCTTCGTGCCTACAAAACACCCGAACAGCAGGACCCCGAATGCGCTTAAGGGCATTCGGGGTCTTGCTTTTGGGGGTTTGGTGGGCACGCAAGCGTTCAAGCACATATAATCGGCGTGTTTCAGGAGGTTTCGGATGGCCTGGGGGAGGCCGCTGATGCTCATGATGCTCTCTCTTCCTCGGTTCCAAAAGGCTTCCCAAGCTCAAAAACACGTGTTTACAGCGTTTTCTGAAGGTTTTTCGAAGGCAAAACGCATGCTTAGAATGTCTTTTGGGCTCCCAAACCAACCCCAATGATGCTCCTGATGCGGGTGCGTGCGTGCGCGCGCGCGCGCGGGCGGGCGGGGGGGGGGGGGGGGGGGGGGGGGGGGGGGGGGGGGGGGGGGGGGGGGGGGGGGAAGGGGAAGAGCGAGAGGGAGGGAGAGGGAGAGAGAGAGAGAGAGAGAGTGAGAGTGAGAGTGAGAGCGAGAGGGAGAGAGCGAGAGCGAGCGAGACAGAGAGAGAGAGAGAGGGAAAGAGGGACACAGGGAGAAAGAGGCAAAGGGAGAAAGGGAGAAAGAGTGGGAGCAAGAAAGAAAGCGAAAAACGAGAAAGGGAGCAATACATTGAATTGAAATGGAAACGGACAAAAAGAAAAGGAGACATAGACAGAAGGAGAGAGATGGTGAGAGAGGAGAGAGGGGGGGGGTGACAGACAGGGCAGCGGAATAAAGACGGAGCAGAAAAACAAAAACAAAACGATGCCCACTTCGAGGTTTCCTGTTTTGCGGGGCGGGGGCCGGCCCGTGCCGCTAGGCCTAAAATTTAGGGTTTAGGGTTTAGGGTCTAGGGTCTAGGGTCTAGGGTCTAGGGTCTAGGGTTTAGGGCTTAGGGCTTAGGGTCTAGGGTCTAGGGTCTAGGGTCTAGGGTCTAGGGTCTAGGGTTTAGGGTTTAGGGTTTAGGGTTTAGGGTTTAGGGTTTAGGGTTTAGGGTTTAGGGTTTAGGGTTTAGGGTTTAGGGTTTAGGGGTTTAGGGTTTAGGGTTTAGGATTTAGGATTTAGGGTTTAGAGTTTAGGGTTTAGGGTTTAGGGTTTAGGGTTTAGGAGGTTTAGGGTTTTGTGGCTCAGCGTTTAGCTTACGTAAGTTTAGGGTTTAGGGTTTCCATGGAAGATGGAAACTGAACCTTACATCTCGAGCATATTGGATCAGCATCGAGACACTTGGGCTTGGGAAATTATAGGGTTGTGGGCTGGAAGCCGCAAGAACCGGAGAGTGCGTAGGGCTCCTGTGGCAAATTGGAAGAGTGTACAAAGGATCAAAACCCATGAGCCCGACACACAAACCCCTCAACCCTCACGCCCGCCACCCCTAGACCCCATAGCGCCCCTTAACCCTAAACCCTAAACCCTCAACCCTAAATCCGAAACCCTAAACCCCAAACGAAAGTCCTGGATCCGATCTGGCCCAGGCACGCGTCACACATCAGGCCCTCTGGTAGCTCGTCGTCTTCCGTCCCTTGCACCAGGAATCCTCAGAAGTCAGGGTTTAGGGTTTAAGGTTTAGGTTTTAGGGCTAGGGTTTCGGGTTTGGGGTTCTGGATTTAGGGTTGGGGCCTAGGTTTTTCGTCTGAAGAAGGGTTCTAGCATTTTGGAGGGGCACCCGTGGGGGCGTTCTAAGGCTCTGGCAATTCAGGTATGAGGATTCAAGGTGACGCAACCCCAAATCATATCCTAAAACGCCCTAAGCCCTAAACCCTAAACCCCAATAAGCCCCAAACATCCCCAAGCCCTACGCCGCAGGGCCTTTTAAGGGGAGTTCTGGAGACCGCGGTTTTTTCCATGAGGAAGAAAGTCGCCATAAACTCACCCAACCCCTAAACCCTAAACCCTGAAAGGGTTTAGGGTTTGGAGTTTGGGGCTCAGGGTTTAGGGCAACCCTAAACCCTAAACCCTAAACCCCTAAACCATTTAAGAGCCAGCCCCTCACAAGCCTCTTGGGCTTACTGCGTCCAAAAAAGGCCAAGTCAGGAACGGCCTCCTTCAAGACGCGTTCGGGTTTTGGATTTAGAGGAATTAGAGTTTAGGCACTCCAAAAACCCGAAACCCCAACACCACCCTAAACCTAAACCCCTGGATTTCGGGAATTTAGGGTCCAGGGGGCCTCTCAGACTTCAACCCTCACGTCTTTAAACCGAATCCCGAAAACCCTCAAACCCTAAAGCCCTAAAACCATAAAGCCGCGAAACCCTAAAACCCGAAAAAAAGAGAAACAAAAAAAAAAACTAAATCCCTACAGTCCTAAACCCTGAACCCTGGAACCTGAGCTCCTCTACTTGGAGGTTCATGGTACTTATGAACCAACCAGAACTGCACTGACAACCCACTTTTCAGCCCCTTAAGTGCCCCAATATGGTTGTAAGAACAGTCACAAGTGCAGTTCTCATTGGTGAATACGTACCATGAACCCTAAACCCTAAACCCCTAAACCCTAAACCTAACTAGCAGCCCATGGAGGGCCCCGAGCCCACGGCCAAAGTGCACCTTCGTCTTGGGGATCATGTCCCGATAGGAGCAAAGCCTCGGAAGCTTAAGGGCTTGAGTGCGTTTTGGGGGACTTTTCGGTTCTTAGGGACTTAGGGCTTAAGGTTTAGGACTTAGGACTTAGGACTTAGGACTTAGGACTTAGGACTTAGGACTTAGGACTTAGGACTTAGGACTTAGGACTTAGGGTTTAGGGTTTAGGGCTCCCGGGCTTTAGGGCTTTAGGGTTTGGCTCAGAAAATCGGAAGGGAACCCGCTGCCTCTGGCCTGTGAAATCCTTAACACCCTGCACCTCAACCCTCAGAGACATGCGATGACGAAGAAAAAGGTTGGGGGGGGGGAGACGGGGAGGCGGGAGGCAGGCAAGACCTGAGACCCTACACCCTAAACCCTAAACCCTACACCCTAAACCCTACACCCTACACCCTAAACCCAAAACTGTAAGGCTTCGGGTTCAGGACCAGGGCTTGGGAGGGCCTAGGGCCCTAAACCCGAAGCCCCAACCGGCTCCTTAAACCCTTCAATCCTAAGCCTAAGCCCTATGACTCCTGGATAGTCCCAATCCCCAAATCCCGCCCTGCCTACAAGCTTAGGGTTTGGGGTTTGGGGTTTAGGGTTTAGGGTTTAGGGTTTAGGGTTTAGGGCTTGGGGGGATTCGGGTTTAAGGGGCTTTGGGTTTAGCTTTATAGGGTAGGCTTCGAGAATTGTTCTCGGGCGTCTAAACAGGGTGCCAAGCTCCCAGTCATCTTCGGAGTTAGGTGATTCAGGGGTGTGGGTGCAAGGTCCTACGACCCTGAATCCTACCCCTGAACCTTTACGCCCAGGTGTAGGGTTTAGGGTTTAGGGTTTAGGGTTTAGGGTTTAGGGTTTAGGGTTTAGGGTTTAGGGTTTAGGGTTTAGGGTTTAGGGTTTAGGGTTTAGGGTTTAGGGTTTAGGGTGTAGGGTTAGGGTTTAGGGTTTAGGGTTTAGGGTTTAGGGTTTAGGGTTTAGGGTTTAGGGTTTAGGGTTTAGGGTTTAGGGTTTAGGGTTTAGGTTTTAGGGTTTAGGGTTTAGGGTTTAGGGTTTAGGGTTTAGGGTTTAGGGTTTAGGGTTTAGGGTTTAGGGTTTAGGGTCTTCCTGCAGGGACTCCACAAGACCCCAGTCTCCCTGCTGCGGAGGCACATTTTCCGCACCTGTCGCGTGGGAGCTTAAGACAAGGGGCGTAAGGTATGAAAACCCTAAACCCTAAACCCTAAACCCTAAACCCTAAACCCTAAACCGCCAGAACACTTCACTGCAAAGCCCAGTAGCATCTTCTACTCGAGGCTTCGGCAGGCTTCAAGGTTTAGGGTCAGGGTGTGGGGTTTAGGCTTACGATTTAGGGTTTTGGGTTTAGGAACCCTAAATCCTAAACCCCAGGGTTTTTGCAATCATCCCTTCCAGCAAATGTCCCGGGCAGTCAAGCTAGTCTGGTTTGTTGAACGCGTTGTTACGTTGATTTGGTCATGGCATCTAACCCTTTTTGAGCTTGTTGTACAAATTAAGTTATTGCATGAATTAAATTAGTGAGTTGAAATGATTAAACAGTTCGAACGCCACACATGTTCAACACATGTCCATCTCGGGCTGAATGTCTAAGGCCCAAATATGGGCCCATGAGTCGTTTTGTGAGTGGGAAGCATGCAAACCCTTAGGAAAAACATCTATATGGTCAGTACATCCTTTTGGGGGGGCTGGAGCATCCCTAAGCGCACAGGTCACTTGACAGCTTGCGCACAGGGCTTTCGGGAATGCGAGTAAGGGATTAGGGTATGGGGTTTAGGGCTTTAGGGAATAGATTTCAGCATCGAAGGTACTTTTGCAGTTTAGGGGGCCAGGGTTTCAGGGTGAAAGGGGCTGACACTGCGAGACTCCCTAAACTCAAGCTATAAACGGCTTTGTATTCGAGCTTAGGGTTTAGGGTTTAGGGTTTAGGGTTTAGGGTTTAGGGTGTAGGGTGTAGGGTGTAGGGTGTAGGGTGTAGGGTGTAGGGTGTAGGGTGTAGGGTGTAGGGTGTAGGGTGTAGGGTGTAGGGTGTGGGGGGTAGGGGGGTGGGGTCCGAAGCCCTATGTTCCAAGCCTGATGCCTTTCACCTCCCCGCATGCTGCTGCAAAGATGTTTCGGACCCCTAGATGCTCTAAGTAAACACTAAACCCAAAAGCCTAACCAGGCGGGGGGGGGGGGGGGGGGGAGGTTGCAAGAGCTTTTCCGATTCCAGACACCTCCCAAAAAACCCAAGAAAGCCCCCACCCTGTGCTCTAAACCCTACGCCCTAACCCAAAGTCCTAAACCCTAAACCCCAAGCCCTATACCCTAGACCCTAACATTAGCAGTCAGGGCGCTAAAACATTCCAACCCCGCACGTCGATGCCCAGCTCGCACCATTCGCCTGCCGGATCCTGCACAACCCCAAAGAGAACAGGGCCTTAGGGTTGCGGGTTTAGGGTTTAGGATTTAGGGTTTAGGGTTTAGGGTTTAGGATTTAGGGTTTAGGGTTTAGGATTTAGGGCTTAGGGTTGCGGGTTTGGGGGTTAGGGCTGGGGGGTTTTCGGGTTTCCGGGTTCAGGGTTGTTTGCCCTTACCAACCTTTAGGCCCCAATCCCCTAAGCCGCGGCTCACCCCACTCCAATGACAGGGGAACCCTGGACATTGAACCCTGAACCCTGAACCCTGAACCCTAAACCCTAAACCCTAAACCCTAAACCCTAAACCCTAAACCCTAAACCCTAAACCCTAAACCCTAAACCCTAAACCCTAAACCCTAAACCCTAAACCTTAGGGTTTAGGGCCATAGGGGGCTTGAGGGAGGCCCAGAAGGCTGTCAGGGCTTGAGGTTTAGGGCTACGTAAACTTTGACCGGCAAGCCTAGGGCCCTCTTTTGGGGTTTGGGGTTTAGGGTTTAGGGTTTTGGGCTTTGACAAGGGTTTAGCGTTTAGGGTTTAGGGTTTAGGGTTTAGGGTTTTGGGTTTAGGGTTTAGGGTTTAGGGTTTAGGGTTTAGGGTTTAGGGTTTAGGGCTTGTAGAAACTTTAAGCCTCGACGCCGGGTTTGGAGTACTTGCAAAGGGCACGGTTTACCCCTAAAATCCCCTAAGCCCTAAACCCTAAACCCTAAACCCTAAACCCTGTTGTAGTCATAACCACACTTCTATCTCCCGACAGTAGAGTTAGCCCGGAATATCCCTGGGCGATTCGGCAAGCCCGTGCGAGCAGGTTAGGTCCTTTAGGGTTTAGGGTTGAGGGTTTAGGGCTTAGGGCTTAGGGTTTAGGGTTTAGGGTTTGGGGTTTGGGGTTTGGGGTTTGGGGCTTGGGGCTTGGGGCTTAGGGCCGAGAGCCCCAGACGCCTTAAACGAGAATAAGAATCGGGCCCTTCAATGGGTTTGGGATTCTGGGTGCAGTGACAGCACTGCTTCAGAAATCATTGGTTTAAGAAACGAGGGTTTTGGCGTGGGGGGAGCCCCGGATTAAAATGCAAAAAATGAGAGGAGAAGGATTAGAAATCGAGGGTACCCTCATCCTGGGAACCGAAATCTCTTAATATTGTTTCTTTTGTGTCCGGCCCTCAATCTCTTGAGTTTTCGATGTTCGGAAATATTTTTTAATGGGTCCTCTCCAAATGAGAAATCCACCCCTCGATTTCTTCATATTAGGCAATCCAGCCCCTCGATGTACTTAAACTTAAGCAATCTAGCCCCTCGATTTCGCAAATTTAAGAAATCCAGGTTCTCGATGTCTGATATTTTGAATGCGGTGGGGTTCGAGCTGCAGTTCATTGGATTCTGAAGTCGATGCTTGTTTACCAACTTGCCACAGAATGTTCCCTACTCCCTGACCCCCAAGGATTGAAGATTTCGAGGGAGAGGCTGGATTTCTTATTCGCGGGGAGCGGAGGGCTGGATGTTTTATTTGAGGTTGGGGGGGGTGGGGCGGGGACCCCACCCCACGCCCCCAGCAAATTTAAACAATTGAGGGGTTGGATTTCTTATTTGAGGTGGGGGGCGGGGGAGCGGGGGGTTGTTCTTTTTGAAGTGGGGAAGGGGGAGGGGGGGGGGATTTCTTTTAAGGCATTTTAAGGGGAGGGGACCCCCAATAAAGAAATCGAGCGATCAGGCTAAGGATAAGGCGTCGCCCTACTAAGATTACCAGCTCGAATCCTCATGAAGAAGTTTACGAAAAAATCGAGGCTCCCCTCAAGATTGCGGGTGATAATTCCGGAAAAGGTGGCTTCGTAATTAAGACATCGAAGGCACCCTCGCCAAAACTTAGAGGTTTCTTCTCCAGCGCGGTCACTGTACTTATTTCCAACCCCAAGCATACCTGCTTTCTTCGTTTTAGGGCTTGAAGCTTCTAGATGTTCAGGGTTTAGGGTTGAGTCTCTTTTGTTTATGGCTTCATGGTTTCAAGCCTTTTCTGTTGCTTGCAGTTTGATGCTTAAGTTTGGGTGCTTACGGAAAGGCACATTGGGCTTGAATAGTTGTGTCCTACCCAACCACTCAGAACTGCCACCTGAGAAAACCTAAAGCAAGGGTCTAGGGTTTAGAATTTTTGGTTCAGGGTTTAGGATTCAGGGCGGACCTCTTAATTTCGGAAATCTTCAGCAAGTTCTGTGAGCTCGGTCCTTGACAATGTAGCCAGACTTCGTTATCAGACAGGGCTTGCCATTGTATTCCTTGGCGCCAACCCGAAAACCTAGACCCAGGGTGTAGGGCTTCGGGGTTCTGACTCACGGCCCTGAGGGTAGCTGCATGCTAGAAGGGGAAAACCTCAAACATGGTGCCTGGTCGAATCTGCGGCGTGTAGCGTTTTGGGGTTTCTTGGGCTGCTTCCGAGGCGGGGCCCTAAGCCCAAAACCCCAACCCCTAAACTTAAACACCCCAAAACCCAAAACCCAAAACCCTAAGCCCAAAACCCTAAACCCTAAGCCCTATCGGCTTCGTCGTCTGCTGCCACTGGCTGGACTTGCAGGCTCGCAAACGAATCTCTGGTCCCCCCCTGCAGGGCTTACGGCTGAGGCTTTGGGTTCAGGGTTTGGGACCATATAGCTGCGTAGGGATGAGGTCTGCATGCATACATGCCCCCCCCCCCCCCCTTTCACCACCCAAAAAGGTATCCCACGACCCCACCCGCCCACCAACCCCACCTAACACCCTGAAACCCTAAAACCCGAAAACCCCAAAACCCCCCAAAAAACCCTAAATCCCCTAAACCCTAAATCCCTTTCACCCATGAACACCCAGGTTTCCGGTTTGAGGAAATAGGCTTCCTGCCCCTTTTTGCAGAAATCAGTCGGGATGTTCCCCCTTATGCTAGCAGTCCTGCATAGGGATTATGGTACCCTATACCCTAAACCCTAAACCCTGAACCCTAAACCCTAGACCCTCAACCCTAAACCCTAAATCCCAACCCTAAACCCTAAACCCTTACAATAAAGGGGAGCTTCGGACCCCGAAAGCCTGAACTCCAACAACGGAAGAAGTCCCTAAACCCTAAACCCTAAACCCTAAACCCTGTAACGGAGATCCCCTTGGCATCCCGGAAGCGAAGCTCTTTTGAGGCTTGGTTCCACCCGAAGCCCTAAGGGGTTTTGGGGTTTAGGGTTTAGGGTTTAGGGTTTTAGGGTTTAGGGTTTAGGGTTTTAGGGTTTAGGGTTTAGGGTTTAGGGTTTAGGGTTAGGGTTTAGGGTTTAGGGTTTAGGGTTTAGGGTTTAGGGTTTAGGGTTTAGGGTTTAGGGTTTAGGGTTTAGGGTTTAGGGTTTAGGGTTTAGGGTTTGAGGTTTTAGGGTTTGAGGTTTTAGGGCTTTAGGGCTTTAGGGTTCAAATAAACCCCAAAAACCACCGCACGGAACCCAAAAGGGCGAACGCCAAACGGATCCCAGGGGCATGAAGCATCTCGGGGACGTTGACGTCCTCCGGGTTGAGGCACTTGGCATTGGCCTGCGATGTAAGGGGCCTAAGCCCTAAACCCTAAACACTTTCATGGTACTTACTAAGCAATTTGTAACTGTACTTATAGCCCACTTATAAGCCCCTTAAGTGCCCTAATAATGGTTATCAGTACAGTTATAAGTACAGTTATAATTGGTTCATAAGTACCATGAACCTCCAAGCAAGCCCTAGAGTAATAGAGGGGTTCATGGGGCGTGTTAAGAGGCCTAAACCCGAAGCCCTCAATATAACTGCTGGGGCGGAGGGTCCTAGTTAGGTTGGAACCCTCTGGATTGCGGGTTTTTTTTAAATCTTGGCTTTAGTTGAGCTACTTTACGAAATGATTCAAGTACACCAATCTTCGTTTTGAAAGAGGGCAGGAGGCGGGAGAGGGGTTTTGGGTTCAAGGGGACTTAAGCCCAGTTGGGGCTTATAAAACCTTAGCCACAGCACGCAGTTGGGTTGTACGCCCTGTGGGGCGTTCTGGCCTTCAACCCTAAACCCTAAACCCTAAACCCTAAACCCTAAACCCTAAACGCGTAGAGGCCCCTCAGCCCTCGACTCAACGAAGCCCCAAGGTTCGGGAGCACCTTCGTCCTGAACGCCTGAAACTCCTGAACCCCAAATGAAGCCCCAAACAAGCGTGGGAACCCTGATCCCTCAACCTCTCCAAGACCTCTCAACAGACCCCTATGACCATAACCCTAAACCCTAAACCCTAAACCCTAAACCCTAGGGCCTTGAAGATGCCAGACTGCACATCTTTCTTCTTGCCTGCACGGCTGTTGGACTTCTCGGTGCGTAGGGTGGGTTTCAGTGTTTTCGACCCAAGTCCCGGAAGTAGCTTTAACAATGCAGGCTCACTACTCGTTTAGGATCTAGGCTTCAACATTGTTTCGACATGCAGCAGATGCGAGCGGCCCTTTTTTTCAGCAGGCCTTTTGCACTGGTCCCATGCTGTGCTTCTGCAGCACTGAAGGGTTGAAGAATGCCCCATGCATGCCGTGTTGGTGTGCGCACCGCGCGCGAGCGAGTGTGGGGTCAGCACATGCTTTCGGCAGCGGCTAAATTGCACCTTACCGCAAGCTAAGCCAAATCCTGTAGGCTAACCCCGAGATGCAACGCACCAATCCCCTGTACTTCCAAAGGCCCCCACGCCACCAAGGAGCCTCTTTAGAGTTTGGTAGCCCAGTAACTCTATTGCAATAAGGGTACTCTTGTTGGGGCTGGTTGCTTCTACCAGCTACCAGGGGCCCCAAACCCTAAACCCTAAACCCTGAACCCTAAACCCCAAACCCTAAACCAAAAGTGAACCCCCCGAACCCCAACCGCCCAAACCTGACTCCAGCCGGCTGGACAGGCCTGGGTCGCGCTGCTGCGCTGACAGCAGGCTTCAGTGTTTCTAGGGTTTGGGATTTCGGGTTTAGGGGTTTAGGGTTTAGGGTTTAGGGCTTAGGGTTTAGGGTTCAGGGTTTAGGGTTTAGGGTTGAGGGTTTAGGGTTTAGGGTTTAGGGTTTAGGGTTTAGGGTTTGGGATTTCGGATTTAGGGGTTTAGGGTTTAGGGTTTAGGATTTTGGGTGCAGGGTTCAGGGCTTAGGGATCCAGCACTGGGGTTTCGGACCATCTGAGGGTAGATACATAGTCCATGAGCACGGGCTCTTACTTGGAGAGCCCTTCTGTACCCTAAGCCTAAGGACCCATACTTCAGGATGCTGGAAAGAAGGTAAGGGGCCGCATTTTTGGGACCATACAATTTTACATTGTGACCCCTGGAGTCCCTCGCAAGGGTCCCGCCTTGGGTCCCCTACTACACCCCACACAGGGTCTTGGGTCTCAACAAAGGGAATGGGCTTAGGGTGTAGGGTTGCTAGACCCTCCTCTCCGCCAGTTTCCCCCCTCCGAAAGCCCTAAACCCTAAACCCTAAACCCTAAACCCTCCACAGCAGCCAGGAGACTCCGGTCTGGGTCCGTCCTTGGCCCTCCTGGCGCTCCGCCGGCGCCTCCGCCGTTTGCTGGCGATTGGGGGGGGGGGGGGGGGGGGGGGGGGTATGGGGTTACTTTATAGGTGAACTTCATACTATACGCTTGTTACGATGGGAGATATACCTTCATTTCTTGAGACCATGAATGTGTTTTGGGTAGATGGGCTCTGATGGTTCATGTATTCTCGTCGCACAGGAGGCGCCACGCCAAACAATGATGCCCCAAAAACACTTATCGGGTAGAAAATCTGTGAAGGGCAGAAACCATCTTGAAATACCGTGAGGGTACAGGGTTACTCTAGGTAGGCCTTTAAGGGCCTTCATTGGGCCCACATGAGAAACCAAAATATGGGCACGAAGCTCAAAAGGAATCAGACATGGCTTGGGGTTTACCCTAAACCCTAAACCCTAAAGCCCTAAACCCAAAGTCCATCTTGAGCTCTAAGCTTTCGTGTTCGGTTGCAGGGTTGGAGGTTTTGTGGATTCGGCCAGTTGGCCCCAAAGGCCCCAACCCCGAAGCAAGCCCTCCCCCCTAAACCCTAGACCCTAGACCCTAAACCCAAAACCCCACAGCGCCTGCGAAGAAATCCATGAGTTGCCGGACATCCGGTGGAGGATCTTTGCCTGGGCTTGAGATTTGCGGCTTTGGAGTGGTTTTGGGGTGTTTTCGGGGTGGTTTTCGGGCTGGTTTTGGGGGTGGTTTTGGGGTTTGGGGTTTGGGGATCAGGGTTTAGGGTTTGGGGGTTAGGGTTTGGGGTTTGGGGTTATGTTTAGGGTTTAGGGTTTAGGGTTTAGGGTTTAGGGTTTAGGGTTTAGGGTTTAGGGTTTAGGGTTTAGGGTTTTGGGTTTTGGGTTTTGGGTTTTGGGTAAGGGTTTAGGGTTCAGGGAACTGAGTGCCGCCAAGGGAGCTCATTGAGGCACGGATCGTCTCCGGGGCGATATGGAAGAATGCAACGAAGCCTCGCAACAAAGGTCAGGATTTAGGGTTTAGGGTTTGGGGTTTGGGGTTTGGGGTTTAGGGTTTAGGGTTTGGGGTTTAGGGTTTAGGGTTCGGGCTTTGGGTTTAGGGGGCTTCTGAGCTTGGGGACTAGGGTCGAGGCTTCTTCCTGACATGACAAAGGATCCAAACTCGTGCATATTAAGGCCGCGGCGCCGAAAGCGCAGGAGATTTCAGGGATGTCTTCGCCCTGCCCATGTGGGCCCTATACTTCCTACGAGGGACTCTTTGAAAAGTAGACCAGAACCTGAAGCTCTAAACGCCAAAGCCTAAGCCCTAAACTACGCTAAACCCTAAGCCCTACTTAACCCTAAAAACCTTGCATCATGCCGGCTGCTTGCGGCTGCGGGGCTCGCACCGGGGTCTTCCTGCCTCCATGGGACGATTCCGGTCTCCTGGGCCGAGTTTAGGGTTTCGGGTTTAGGGTTTAAGGTTTGGGGTTTGGGGTTTGGGGTTTAGGGTTTGGGGTCTTGTGTGTTGGGATGTTCGGCTGCGCTCTTTCTTGCCGCTTCACCTATCTCTCGCCACACCCCTACATCCTGGAAGTCGACAACCCTAAACCCTAAACCCTAAACCCTAAACCCTAAACCCTAAACCCTAAACCCTAAACCCTAAACCCTAAACCCCTTAAAGCGCAAACGCGCACACAAGCAAAAGAAAGTGCTTGCACTCTCCCGTCAACCTGGCAATCTGGCCGCCCTGCGGCTTCAACCCTAGGCCCTGAACCTTAATTTGGGTTTCGGGTTTCGGGTTTAGGGTTTAGTGGGTTTAGTGGGTTTAGTGGGTTTAGTGGGTTTAGTGGGTTTAGTGGGTTTAGTGGGTTTAGTGGGTTTAGGGTTTAGGGTTTAGGGTTTAGGGTTTAGGGTTTAGGGTTTAGGGTTAAGATTGCGAGTTGAGGGTTTAGGGTTTAGGGCTGAAGGTTTCGGGTTTTGGGACCCAGCCAAGCCACCACTTCCCCACACACCCCCAAACATCTCCTAACCTAGACCCTATGGACCCTAAACCTGAACCGCTGACCTCAACCTTTTATGCCCCCATGGGTTCAGGACTTCTGTCTGAACCCTGTGCCTAAACCCTACAATACCCTCAGCCCCGAAACAGGTACCCAACTGCACACGTCAAGGATCATAGGGCAGCATCAGGTTCAGGCAGATGACCTCGGGCGCGGGTCAGACTTCCAACTCCGGGGCGGACGTGTTCGCGGTTTGAGGGCATTTCTTGGCGGGAATCGGCACAAGACTCTTACCAACCCCGCTTCGACAACGGGGGCATTAGCATTTAGAGTTCAGGGGGGCCCCCGAAGTCTGAACCTCAGGCCCCCCAACCGGTGGACTGTGGCTTAGGGCCTTCTAGGGGTTGCAGAGGCAGATGAAAGAGCACCTGCAGAGTTCACTGTAGATAGATGTGATTTGTGGGCTTAGGAGTGAGGGTCTAGTCGATATTCCGTGTATTACAGGGTGCGTGTGTGTGTGTGTGTATATATATATATACATATCGCTTTCTGTGTACATATGTGGCGCATATTTTTCTACTTGATTCATTTTATATCTATTGTGATTTTCATTTTCTATGTACAAGTCAAGTGCGTCTTCAAATTATTTTGGGGAGACCTTCAACGATACGATTTGCGGGGAACACCGGTCCTTCGCAACATTTGGGGGTTTACGGAAATAGGGGTAGCTGGGGGATCCTATAATAAGGGTTTTTGTATTTGGGGGTATATCAGGGGTACCCCTACTTTGGGAAATGCCCTTTTGGAGCACACCCCTGCGACCAAAATCACAAGCAAACCTCCTAGACCCCGCGGCCCCGCTTCGAGTCACCAGCCCATTTTTCTAATACCATCCAAGCCCACAGGCCAATAGGACGGCATGAGACCTCCAGCCCCCCAAAGATCCTGGACCCTGAAACTCAAGAAGCACCCCCAAAACCCTAAACCCTAAATCATATCCAATGGATCGAAGCCATGAGTTCGGCGTCTTAGACAGTTTCCCGGCCGAGCTGCCCGAGGCAGTGGGCAGCTGGGTGTCCACCGCGTTTTCGTAGTGGATTCCGGCTGCTGCGCGAGGAAGCGCTCCCTGTCGCGGCGGGGGGGGGGTGGGGGGTGGGGGGTGGGGGGGGTGGGGAGGTGGTAGGTTTAAGGTTGGAGGGCTTATTTATGTGTTTGGGGGGCTTCTTCGTGAGACTCAGAGCTCCTTTGCTGCTTGCTGGCAGGGCTGGTGGCACTCTTCGAGCTGCTGGGCAATGGGGGGCCTGCCATAGGGGCCCTGCCAGGGTCTGCATTCCCAGACCGGCTTCTTGTACCAGCGCAATTTAGAGTTTAGGGTTTAGGGTTTAGGGTTCAGGGTTTAGGGTTTAGGGTTTAGGGTTTAGGGTTCAGGGTTCAGGGTTCAGGGTTTAGGGTTTAGGGTTTAGGGTTTAGGGTTTAGGGTTTAGGGTTTAGGGTTTAGGGTTTAGGGTTTCCCTGAACCCGAGCCGAAGGCCCTCAACTCTGGGTTCTAGAAACCCTGGAGCCTCAACCAACACTCACCGCCATCACTTACGCTTGAGGGTTGAGGGGCCCGGTAGGGTTCAGGCGCTTCATGGATGTGGAGCTCGCGGTTGCGTGCTCATCCCTTAAAGGCAGGCACAGCCCCTGTATCAAGGGTTTTCAGGGTGTCGGCTGACGCCACCCACAAGTACCCCTAAAGAACAAGACAGTTGACAGCTTTGGGGCTGGATCCCACCACCCTGCACCTCACGACCCGAGAGGAAAGACCCTGAAGACCCAATGCCCCATGCGAAGGCACGGAACTTATCAAAGAGACTTCAACCCTAAACCCCAAACCTTAAGGTGTGGAGAATACAGGGCTTGGGACCTCACAGCAAGCCTCGAGGACCCCACGCCCCCAGGGCGTCCTCACCCCTAAACCCTAAACCCTAAACCCTAAACCCGATTCCCGCCGCCGAGCGGCTGCGAGGGAAGGTCTTGCAGCTGAACCAGTCGCCCCACGATGTCCTGCACCTCCGGGCTTGCCCCTCAACCTCTACAGGTTTGGGTTTAGGGTTTAGGGTCTAGGGTTTAGGGTTTAGGGTTTAGGGTTTAGGGTCGAGGGTCTAGGGTCTGGGGTTTAGGGTTTAGGGTTTAGGGTTTAGGGTTTAGGGTTTAGGGCTTAGGGTTTAGGGTTTAGGATTTAGGGTTTAGGGTTTGGGGTTCATTACCTATCAAAAAGGGGTTTGCGTCATCGGGATACCCTCCCAGAGGTCCTTTTTATAAGGGAATTCTCTTAAATGTTTTCAAAGGGGGTTCTACTCTGTTTGGGGTAAAAAGGGGCACCCCTATGGCAGGAAACCCCCCCCCAGAAAGGTCGCTGGCAGTTCAGGGTTTACTTGCAAATTCATGGTACTTATTAACCAAGTAGGACTGTACTTCTTAACCCACCGAGAAGCCCCTTAAGTGCCCTAGTATGCTTGTAAGTACAGTTACAAGTACAGTTCTCATTGGTTGGTAACTACGATGAACCTCCAAGTAGGGGTTCGACCTTGGACCCTTGCGGTTGCCCCTTGGGTTTTGGGGTCCCTTTTTAAGGTTCCCTAAGGGAATATAAAGGCCATGTTAGGAGTATGTTGAGGGGAACCTTTAGGGGGTACAACCTTAAAAATCGAGTCTCCATCCCTGGACTCAACCCCCCATCATCCGCCCCCAACCCTCAGAAGCAGAAAGCCATGAGCCCCAAAAACCCCAAATCCTAAACCTACAAGCACAAAAACACACTGAAGTAATAGTGTCAAGACATTCAGCCCCGTACCTCCTGACAGCCCTAAAACCCTAACTCAACCCAAGGAAAACCCCCAATTAAACCCCCTACTCCAACCCTTTTTACACACCTAAGAAGACCCTGACTCAAGCCTGATTAAACCCTAAACTCTTTTAACCCCCATTGAAACACCAAGTAAATCCTTCAAACCCTCAACCCTTCAAACCCTAAACCCTAAACCCTAAACCCTAAACCCTAAACCCTAAACCCTAAACCCTAAACCCTAAAACTTTACACCCTTCAAAACCTCTGGGCTGAGTCTTCCTTGCCACGACAAGAGTCCTGACGCCCTAGGCCCATACCTCCCACAACCCGAACCTTCGCCCTGAAATCTGTAGGATTTAGGGCCTAGTTTAGGGTTTAGGGTTTAGGGTTTCGGGTTTAGGGTTTAGGGTTTCGGGCTTAGGCTTTACGATGAGGGGTTTAGGGTCCCTAAAGGCCCTAAAGCCCTGAGCCCCCCCAAAAAAACCACCGAAAAAACCTAAGCAGCCGCAGAGGAATCCCCAAGCCTTGACATCTGCCTTGATGGCGTCGCACGTGACGCAGCTGTACATGCCTAAGAGCCCAAGAGCAGAAGGGTTTAGGGTTTAGGGTTTAGGGTTTAGGGTTTAGGATTAGAGACTTCGTAGGCACGCTGGTGCTTCGGGCTTGGGCTTGAGAGTTTTGGGGGTTTGGGCTCGGGCGCTTCTGGGTTTAGGGTTTAGGGTTCAGGGTTTAGGTTTTGGGGTTTAGGGTCTAGGGTTTAGGGTCTAGGGTTTAGGGTTTAGGGTTTAGGGTTTAGGGTTTAGGGTCTGGGGTCTGCGTTTTGGCTCAGGCTTGGACCCCCTCAACGACGAATCCCTCGATCAGCTCTTGATTTATGAGATCTAAACAGCCTACAAACCCTATAATCCTAAATGCTAGTTTAGGTTTTGGGGTTTAGGGCTTAGGGTTTATGGTTTATGGTTTAGCATACGTGGAGTCGAGATCTGAGGGAAAATCACCCTAAAGTCCTTCAAAACTGCCCACTCTCCACCTGAAACCCTAAGCTTTGAAACACAAAATTACAGGGTTCTTAAGGGAGGGGGGTATGTAACCCAAGGTTCCACAATTATCCCCACTACTCCCCACTACTCCCTAAGTGCTCCCAAAGCTTCCCTAAGGTTTCCTAGGTACCTACCCGCCATGAACCCCCCTGTGTTAAGGACCCTATAACAAACAGGCGCTGTGCTCGTCAGTCAGCGGAACAAGTTGACGTGCGAACAGGACTGTCGGCGTGTAGTGGCAACCACTAATTCGCTCACTTCATCTAGGTTTTCAAACTAACTACGTTGGCCCTTAAACCCTGTTGAAACATTTCTAGATAGGATTCTCTTCAGCCCAACAAGGGAAACAACAAATTCCCGCAGGCCTACCTACCTCTACACTTCATTGTTTCTTTGCTGTTCACGCACTTTCCAGTTCCTGTCGCTGGCTTTGCGCACTGGGTTCTGTGATTGAAGATGCAGCGGAAAAATGCTGTTTGGGTTAAGGAAGCGTTAAGGAAGTCAATCGGCACTGGATATGTCCAGCCGAGATTCAAGATCACTACCTCTGACCTCTCCGGAAACCTCTCTCTTTTCCAGCGCTTGAACTGCATACTGCACAGTGGGCGACATGCGATTCGAGCGTACACTCTCGGATTGGTATCTACATGTCAACCTCATTCCCAGCTTTCTGCCCTGAAGTCCCTAAATCCGACAGCATGCAGCCAGGGAGCTTCCCTGGGACTCACTCTTATTCCTGGCTGCAATGGGCTTGCGGTGCATAATGGCTCTTTCGGGGGGGTGAGTGGGTATGGGCGAGGGTTGTCTAAACCCTAAACCCTAAACCGCTAGAGCCTTATCTGTAAAAAGCATACGAAAACAACATTAAGAGCCTTCATCCGCGCGCACTGCAAGAACCGAAGCGGCTGCCCAGGTACGTAGGCTTCTGGGTTTGGGGTTTAGGGTTTAGGGTTTAGGGCTAGGGTTGAGGGCCCCCCAAGCCCACCTGTACTTCTTGTAGTTCGGGCCCTGCCGGACCATGAGGCCTTTGCCGTCGCCCTGGGCCCAGTACGGGCCCTCGCCGGTCCTTGGTGCACTTCAAGGGCGTCGGGTTTGTTGAGGGTTGAGAGTTGAGGGTTGAGGGTTGAGGGTTTAGGGTTTAGGGTTTAGGGTGTAGGGTTTAGAGTTTAGGGTTTAGGGTACCCTAAATCCTAAAGCTCAGAAGCCTGAATCAGCACAATCAGCAACCCGAAGCCATAAACCCACAGGGCAAGTGGCCGTAGGAAACTCAGAGGTTCCCCCGTAACCCTGCTTTAGGGTTTAGGCTTTAGGGTTTAGGGTTTAGGGTTTAGGGTTTAGGAATTAGGGTTTAGGGTTTAGGGTTTAGGGTTTAGGGTTAGGGTTTAGGGTTTAGGGTTTAGGGTTTAGGGTTTAGGGTTTAGGGTTTAGGGTTTAGGGTTTAGGGTTTAGGGTTTAGGGTTTAGGGTTTAGGGTTTAGGGTTTAGGGTTTAGGGTTTAGGGTTTAGGGTTTAGGGTTTAGGGTTTAGGGTTTAGGGTTTAGGGTTTAGGGTTTAGGGTTTAGGGTTGGCTTTGTGGGATTTCGGGCCTGTTTCGTTTGGCCATGGAATTCATCAGGGCCCTTAACCCTAAACCCTACAACTGATCTAAGCCCAACGAATTCGCCAGGGTTTAGGGTTTGGGGTTTAGGGTTTAGGGTTTCCCTAAACCCCTCTAAGCCAGGTGTCGGTGGCAGGTAGTCCTCCTTCCACTCCTTCATCGTCCTGCCAAGCCACTGGTTCGTCGCCCGGATTTCTGCAAAGGAATTAAATCGGACCTGGGATCGAGTTGAAGTGCTCAGTTTAGGGCTTAGGGTTCAGGATTTAGGGTTTAGGGTTTAGGGTTTTGAGGAGGGTTGAGGGTCTAGGGCTGCATGGGGGCGCTGAACTCTCCAGGCCACGAAGCCTGGAGGAATAAACCCCAACCCAAAGGCGCTTGAACCTAACACACAAAGAATCTTACACCCTCAACAAGGAGGGTTTCGGGTTCAGGGCTTAGGGTTTAGGGTTTAGGGCGTATATGCTGCGAGCCCACCCTGAATCCAAAAAGTCGACACCCTATTACAGCATTTAAACGTTCTAAACCCCCCCCCCTATCCCCCGACCCTCATCCTGTCGGCCAACGAAGCCCTCCAAACCCACTAAACCCGAAAGCCTGCACCGCCCCAAACTATCAAAACTTAAAACCCCTTAACCCTAAACCCTAAAACTAAAAACCCTACGAACCCTACGAACCCTACGAACCCCACGAACCCCACGAACCCCACGAACCCCACGAACCCCACGAACCCTACGAACCCCACGAACCCTACGAACCTGCAGACTCGAGGGGCAGGGGCCGGCGCGCTCGGGGCCGCACTAGCACTGGAGCACTCCAGGGGCTGGCTGCCTCAGGGTGGATTCAGGGTTTAAGGTTGAGGGTTTAGGGTTTAGGGTTGAGGGTGTAGGGTTCAGGGTTGAGGGTTTAGGGTTTAGGGTTCTGGGTTTAGGGTTCAGGGGTTAGGGTTGAGGGTTTTGGCGGCTACCTCAGGGTACTTTTGTGCGTTCGGGGGGTTTAGGGTGTTGGCTTTCAGGGTTTAGGGTGTAGGGTTCGCGGTTTTGGCTTGCGGGGTTTTGGGGTTCGGGGTTCAAGTTTTTAGGGTTTTGGGGCTTGGAGGGTTGGGGGGTGACTTGGGGGGTTGGGCGTGCGAGCCTGGGGGTTTTCGGATTTGGGGGTCGAGGGTGTGCACTTTGGGTTTCGGACTGGTGAGTGAGGATGGGGCGGCTTCTCCTCCCTCAGCTTGCAGGTACTTGTCCTCTAGAAAACATTCACAACAGGAGCCCCAACATAACACAACGTACAGTAAACCCCCCCAAAGAGTTGGAACATGCTCATCCCCACACCCCAAAAAGTATACTACAGGGAATTCCAGCTCTAATCATCCTTAAACCATGTTCCAACTTTCTGGAGTTTACTGCTGTTGGACAATTGTCACTAATGCGCCTGGATTTGGCGTCAGAACCCGCCGAGGCCCGAAACACCAAGGCGGGGCCAAGGCAATCGACGCGCAGCGCTTGCAAATCAAATGCTACAATCGATGGGCCATACTTAAGATCAGTACATGAGTAGTACTCTGATCTCTTTTTGGAACCCCAACCCCTAACCCCTAAACCCTAAACCGGGCCTGACAAACCGGAGAGTGCGGAGGAGGCTCGCCGAGCGCGTCTGTGCCTTACACAGGGTCATCCTACCAGCGTTTCGGGTTTAGGGTTTAGGGTTTGGGGTTTAGGGTTTAGGGTTTAGGGTTTCAGGGTTCAGGGTTCAGGGTTCAGGGTTCAGGGTTCAGGGTTCAGGGTTCAGGGTTTAGGGTTTAGGGTTTAGGGTTTAGGGTTTAGGGTTTAGGGTTTAGGGTTTAGGGTTTAGGGTTTAGGGTTTAGGGTTTAGGGATCTTCTAGTATGGAATGCGGCCATGAGGTGCCCTAATATCATCACCTAAGGGTATGTATGGGGGGGGGATGAAAGGTGCCTAGTTCCCTCATTCCCAAACTCCTTCCACTGGTCCAATCTTGTAGATGCATGCCCCATGTGCTGTACTAGGGGGAAAACCCTCTCACATGCTAGTAAGAACGGAACCCCAAACCCTAAACCCTAACCCTAAACACTAAACCCTGAACCCTGAACCCTCAACCCTCAACCCTCAACCCTCAACCCTCAACCCTCAACCCTCAACCCTAAACCCTAAACCCTAAAGCCTAAACCCTAAACCCTAAACCCTAAACCCTAAACCCTAAACCCTAAACCCTAAACCTCACCTAAACCTAAGCAGCCCATACACAGCCCCAGAGCCATGGAGACCATAGTAGCGCGAGTTGGGTAGTTCGGGTTGAGGGTTTAGGGTTTAGGGTTGAGGGTTTAGGGCTTTGGGTTTTTCAGGGTTTAGGGGGGTTCGGGCACCTCTGTATAGGGGCCCGGAAAAGAAGAAAAACTAATTTAGAGAACTCCTCCTTTGAATGCCTCGAGCTCGTACGTACCGTACTTTGTGGGTCAGGATCTTGGGTTTCGGGTTCCGGGCTCTGGGTTTCGGGTTTAAGGTTTAGGGCTTGGGGTTTAGGGTTCCCTCTGCCCTAAACCCTAAACCATCCAAAGCCCTAAGCCCCAAACAAGAAATGGGCATCCCAGACACAGCTCGAAGGAGGCGTAACTCGCCGCCAGCGTTCCCTGTGGAGGCGTTGTGGGAAGGAAAATGTCGGCTTTCCGTTTTTCAGGGCGCCCCAAGCCCTGAACCCCAAACCCGAAACCTTCAACCCTAAACCCCAAACCCTAAACCCTACACCCTCAACCCTAAGCTCTCAAGGGCTTAAGGGCTCAAGGGCTTCAGGGGTGCAACTTTCGGGCTTCGGGTCGGACTGGAGGAGGCTGAGATGCGGAGACTTCGCCCGAAGCCGGAACACGACATGCTGGGTTTAGGGTTTAGGGTTTAGGGTTCAGGGTTCAGGGTTCAGGGTTCAGGGTTCAGGGTTCAGGGTTCAGGGTTCAGGAATCAGGGTTTAGGGTTCAGGGTGCGGGTTTTTTAAGGGTTTAGAGTTTAGGGTTAGAAAAGGTACCCTTGTTTGCTTACGGGGGTTTATCGGGGAACCTAAACACCCCAAACAAGGAATAAGGGTACTGCTGGGCATCCAGGTCATGCTCATGTGCTTAAGGTTTAGTGCTTTGATGCTTACATGTAGGGTCGAACTAAACCCTTAACCGTCACCCTAACCCTAAGCCCTCAACCCTAAGCCCTCAACCCTAAATCCTCAACCCTAAACCCTAAACCGTAAACCCTAAACCCTAAAACCCTCAGCCGGGCCTTAGAGAACTTGACCCAGGCTTGTTCGGAGGCGGCGTGAAAGAGCCCGTCATGTTCCGAAGAGCCCTCCTGTTTGTTCGCGAGGACTCAGGGTTTGGAATGTTCGGAGTCATCGCTTCCACATTTTAAGCGCATGCATACATCTCTGTGTGTAGGGATATATATGTATGTGTATGCAATGTACAAAGTAAATGCAACATTCAAAAGTACATGTAGATGTACAGTAATGTAACGTAACGTAACGTAACGTAACGTAACGTAATGTAATGTAATGTAATGTAATGTGGCGTAGTGTAATGTAATGTAATGTAACGTAAAGTAAGATCATGTAGTTTAATGTAATGTGATGTAGTGTAACGTAGTGTAATGTAATGTAATCTAAATTTTCATGTAAATGCAACGTAATGCAATGTCATGTGAAGTAGGGTAGATATTTCTTGTACCCCCAAGAGGACACCCGGTACATACACTCACCAATATTAACAAAAGGAACCTTATATACACTCGCCAAGAACACTAATATAAACCCTGCTTCCTGTACAAGGAGGGGTCCCCTTAGTATGCTCACTATGGTTAAGGGACTTATAACCGAATTTAGGCTCCTTATAACCCAATTCAGGGTTCTTATGACCCTGCTTCATGTCTGTCTGTATGGATGGATCTGCGGGTTTGTGCGTGTGCGCGCCCGTGTAAAGGGGCGCAATCCAACCTTGCATCCCTGCATGAGACACCCCAAGCCCTAAACCCTAAACCCTAAACCCTAAACCCTAAGCCTAAACCCTAGACCCTAAACCCTAAACCTGCTCACTGAGCACTCTGTCCTGACACTCATAGAATCGGTCGTGGAAGTCCTGGGCGTCTTGGGCTCGAAGCTGAAAGGGCAAAGACGTAGCTTGGGGGCTTAGGGTTTAGGGGTTGGGGTTGGGGTTTGGGGTTTGGGGTTTGGGGTTTGGGGTTTGGGGTTTGGGGTTTGAGGCTTGGGGCTTGGGGCTTGGGGCTTGGGGCTTGGGGCTTGGGGCTTGGGGCTTGGGGTTTCGGGTTGCTTCAAAGTGAATTGTTTCAGCATAGTCAGGCGGTTTTGGCAGCTTTCCAGTCGAGTTAAGTGCCGGGTTGGGCACTGACCTGGCATCCAGATTGCTTTCTGCACCCTAAGCTTGAGAACTCACCAGCTTCAGCGCCTGAGCCCTAAACCCTAAACCCTCTTCCGCCGAAACCCCTAAACCCCTAAACCCCGAAACCCCTAAACCCCTCAACCCCTAAACCCCTCAACCCCTAAACCGGCGGAGGGGGGGGGGGGGGATCCGAAGCCCTGCAGACGGAGTTGGCCCCTTTGCTGCTGTCGGAGTCCAACTCAAACACCCTTCAAGGCTTAGAGGGTTTTAGGGTTTAGGGCTTTAGGGCTTTAGGGGTTTAGGGTTTAGAGCTTTTGGGGCTTGAGGGTTTTTGACTTTGTTATTGTTGTGTTTTGGTGTTCTTTTTTTGTGGGGGGGGGTTACAGGGGTTTTCGGGTTTCGGGTTTACGGTTTGTAGGGTTCTTGCTCTCTTGCTATTGTTTCTATTTGTTGATTTCTTATGTTTTACTTGTTTGCTTGCTCTTTTTTAAAGGGGGCATGTTAGGATTTAGGGCTTAGAGGGGTTTAGGGTTTAGGGTTTCGGGTTTCGGGTTTGGGCGTTTAGGGTTTAGGGCATCTCGCAAGCAACTCGACAGTCACACCCCTGAAGCCCCCCGATTCCCGTAGGGGTTCGGGGGTTCAGGGTTCGGGAGGGTTCAGGGTTCAGGGTTTAGGGTTTAAGTTCAGGGTTTAGGATCTAAGGCTAAACCCTAGATCCTCAGGCCTCATTTTCTTGAACTTGTGTGGAAGGACTGGAATCCTAAGCCCAAAGCCCGAAAGCCCGGGTCTTGGGTTTAGGTCTTGGGGTTTCGCGTTTGCGGCTTGGGGTTGGGGGTTCAGAGTTGAAGGCTTCGGTTTAGGGTTTAGGGTTTAGGGCTTGGGGTTTAGGGTTCTTGGGGCTGAAACGCCCCCAAGACCCGAAGAGCGCTTGCTCCGCCAAGCTGCGTCCCATCTCGCATCGCGGTAGAAGGCGTCTTCCCCTGGGTGCCAGGGCGGAGCTTGCGCGAGGCCCCTAAAAACACCTTGGCATCCCCTAAGCGCGATCTTTTTGTCTTGTCCCTAGGTGTGGTACTTGAAAGGCTAGCTCAACCTCTCCCGAGCTGAACCCAAAATCCTCAGTGCTCTTTCCTAGACCTTCAAGCTTGAACCTGAAGGTCCAAAGATAGGTGAACGACAGAAGACCACAAGGGAGCAGGGCTCCCCTGCTGGTTGCTAGATTAGTTCAGTGTTGCGACACAAGCAACCTCGCACATGGAAGAAAACTACCACAGAACCTCAAGCCCAGCCCAGACAGAAGGGTCTGCGGGTACGTACTCGAGAAGGTTGTTCCAATTTAGGGTTGCTTCTGGGGGCAACTTGAATATCAGGGCTGCTTGTATGAGAATTGGTACGTTACCCGAAAAAGGCCCCTAATTTAGGTACACAGAGACCCGTAGCCCACTTCGCCAAGCTGTGACAAGTATCCAAGCAGCCGAAGATTTTTGGGCTCCACTTTCAGGGTGTAGGCCCTTGAGTTGAGGGTTCCCAAATCCCAAAGCAAGGGGCCGAAAAGGCTGTCGACATCGCAGGAGACGCCCCCACGGTTGCGTGGGTTGGAGCAGCATTCAAGGCTACCTGGTCGAAAACCAGACCCTATCAACCCTAAACCCTAAACCCTATCAACCCTATCAACCCTACATACCCTAACCCTAAACCAGGGTTTCCTGAGGCCCTTCCAACCCTCTGAACGATGTTCCGGAATCTGGAGAACGTGCCTCTTCTGAGAACGGAGTTTGCCATTAAGTGACTACATGGGGGTTTTGGGGTTTTGGGGTGTTGGGAATCCCTCTGATGGCATGTCTAGGGTGGGAGCACAAAGGACACGTGAAGCGCAATGTGCGCGCAGTTTGGGCGCCCGAAGTCAGGCCCACCACGAGCCAGGCCGAAGGAAACCCGTAGGTCACTCCCACTACTACGGCGACTGCGATTGCTATTGCTACGATCTCTGCACTTTCTTGATCATCTCTGCCCACCCCGCAACCGAAACCCTAAACCCTCCAGCCCCAAACCCTACAAACCCTCAACCCTGGGTCGGCAAGCTCTGCCCGGATCCTCGAATCATGCTGATAAAGTTTAGGGTTTAGGGTTTAGGGTTTAGGGTTTAGGGTTTAGGGTTTAGGGTTTAGGGTTTAGGGTTTAGGGTTTAGGGTTTAGGGTTTAGGGTTTAGGGTTTAGGGTTTAGGGTTTAGGGTTTAGGGTCCAGGGTTTGGGGGTTTAGGGTTTAGGGTTTAGGGTTTAGGGTTTAGGGTTTAGGGTTTAGGGTTTCGGTCTAGGGTTTGGGGGTCTAGGGTTTAGGGCTTAGGGTTTAGCGATAAGGGTTTAGGGCTTAGGGTCCCTTGCAAGCTAAGCTTGTATGCAAACCTTGCCGTATGACCAGTACCACCCAAGCCGCTCCTCCTCACACCTTGTCTTTACTCTTCGCCACAGGACATATCGAACTCAACCCGAAGCCCCAGCAATAATTCAACCGGAATGCTTCTCCTAAACCCAAGAACTCTTAGCCCCGAAGGGAACCCAAATACTTGAGCCCCCAACCTCCCCCTAAACCCTAAACCCTAAACCCGAAACCCTAAACCCTAAACCTAAACCCTAAACCCTAAACCCTAAGCCCTAAGCCCTAAACCCTAAACCCTAAACCCTAAACCCTAAACCCACCCCAAGGACACCCTCGGGTCTATGCTGCCAAAGTTGCTGCCAACTCCCATGACCGGGCCCAGTGGCCCTGAGGCCACTGGACGCTTCTGGGCTTTTGCTGCGGGACTTTGGGATTTTAGTTTGTAAGGGTTGAGGGTCCGAGGTCTCAGGCCTGATATAGGGGCCTTAGTCATTAGAAGAGGGTTTGGGGATACCATCAGTAACTATTCCGACCCCTTGATTAGAGCCTCTAAAGGGTTGAGGCTGTTAAGGGTTGCTGGCTTGGGTGCACGGCTTGATGGCCTTGGCTTTTGTTGAAGTTGAGGCATCTGGGTCTGGGGTTGCAGCCTGCATTTTTCCATTGAGGGCAGATGCGGAATCAGGGTCAGACCTGCATTTGGGGGGTTGCACTCATGCCAGACAACGCCCTCATCTGACAAATCCTGAGCAGGCGAAAGGCCGCGGAAAGGTCAGCGATTGCTCAGCCTTTCAGCCCCTTGCACCCTTGCACCCCTAAACCAAGCCCTTAAACCTTCAAACCCTAGAACTCTAAAACCCTAAAACCCTAGATGAAACCCTAGAACCCTTAGAACCCTAAAACCCTACAACCCTAGAACCCTCAAGCCATAAAGACCCTAAAACCCTAGACAAAACCCTAGAACCCTAGAACCTTGCAACCCTAAAAACCCAAAATTCCAAACCCCAACACCCTAAAACCCTAAAACCCTGGGACCTTGGAACCCTAAATCCCCTAAAACCCCCGAACACCCCCCCAAACCCCCCCCCCTAAAACCCCCCTAAAACCCCCAAAGCCCCTAAAGCCCAAAAACACCAAAAGCCAAAAAACTTTGGGCAAATTCAAAACCTTGAAACCCTAGGGCTTAGGGCTTAGGGTTTAGGGATGAGGGCTGGTTTCGGGTTAACCCTAAGAAGCCTGAGCCCTCTAAACCTTAACCCAGGGTTGAGGGTCGAAAGTGTGGAGCGGCTTCGGATGTAGAGCTAAAGCCATGAGTCCCCTCAATCCTACACCTTCCACCGGCAAAACGGGCCCTAAACCCTAAACCCTCGAACCCTCGAACCCTGACTCCCTCGAGCCCTGCAGCACTCGAAAGCCCTAAAGCCCTAAAGCACCCGAAAAGCCCTAAACCCTAAACCCTCAACCCTTAGCCCAAAACCCTAAACCCTAAACCCTAAACCCTACACCCTACACCCTAAACCCTAAACCCTAAACCCTAACCCTAAACCCTAAACTCTAAACCCTAAACCAACACCCTGACCAAGGTGAGCCCTCATAAGATCGAGCGGGCGCGGCTCGCCAGCGGGGGCTCGCCCGGGGCGGCCTCGGGACCTCTTTTTGTGTGAGGGTTTGGGATTTAGGGTTTAGGGTTTAGGGTTTGGGGTTTAGGGTTTAGGGCTTCGGGCTTGGGGCTTAGGGCTTCGGCTAGGGTTAGGGTATTAGGGGCTTAGGGTCAAACGCCTTAGGAACCACATATTACTTCTCTGCGGGTTGCTATGAGCATCTCCTAGTGTCTTCTTGGGTGACTGAGTACCAACATGTGTAGGGCGAGATGTGGGCGTCGACTGTGGGAAGGGTTTAGGGTTGAGGGTTGAGGGTTGAGGGTTGAGGGTTGAGGGTTGAGGGTTGAGGGTTGAGGGTTGAGGGCTGAGGGTTGAGGGCTGAGGGTTGAGGGTTGAGGGTTGAGGGTTTGGGGTTGAGGGTTTGGGGTCCAGGCCTTTGGAGCGTCCTGGCACTTCCACTTGGCGTGACCCAAGCACCCAGATTCTGCAGGAACTCCGGACTTGTCCGGTTTCCAGGGAGGGTGAGTGAAGTCTAGGGTTCAGGGTCAAGGGTTAAGGGTTTAGGGTTTCGGGTTTAGGGTTGCGGGTTTGGGGTTTAGGGTTTAGGGTTTAATTAGGGTTTAGGGTTTGGGGTTTTGGGTTTTGGGTTTTGAGTTTTGGGTTTTGGGTCAGAGGCTTAGGTCTTTTGGTAGTACATACATACATACATACATACGTACGTACGTACGTACATACATATATATATATATATATGCATATGTTTTTCGGTATATATATATATAATGTATATATCCCTAAACAGCCCGTGACCAGAAGCACCGAGGGCCGCGCTCAGTACGAATGCGGAGCCTGCATGCAGGGTTGGGCCGCGCAGGAAGTTCAGGGACTTCCACAACCACACTCTCCAACCCTAAACCCTAAACCCTAAACCCTAAACCCTAAACCCTAAACCCTAAACCCTAAACCCTAAACCCGAAACCCTAAACCCAAACCCTAAACCCTAAACCCTAAACCCTAAACCCTAAACCCTAAACCCTACCCTCTAAACCCTCCACCCCGGCGAGATGTTGCTTTCGCCCTAAACCCTACTACCCGAAACCCTCAGAATGGGCAGCTTTACGAACCAAAAAACTAAGCCCGTTGCCTTTCATACATGGTAGTGCTTGGTCCACAAGCATGAGCGAGCTTTTGCAGAGGCCAGGGTTCGGGTTCCGAGCTGAAGAGGAGAAGTGCATTAAACCTGGGCACCGGGAAAACCGCGTTTGGGAGAAAACCCCGTGCCCAAATTCCGGCCGCCGTCATGCGCTTCACAACATGGCCACCCCTAGTCAATGGATAGCACGGAAGATTCACAAAGCCTGCGGGGGACGCATCATGACGCATGCCTCACTTTGGGCGGCAAGATTCCAACGACCAGCCGGCCAACGTGTCACAGCCCAGTTGCACTTCCTGCGCATGAAGGTCTGGGAGGGTAAGGCGCTGAGAAATGGTGATCGGCACAGAACCCGCCGCTGCGATGGTCCTGTAGAGATCAACCTCGGTGTCCTGGGAAACCATGGAGGTACACTCATCCAAGATGGCCAGCCGTGGCCGGTGGAACAAGCAGCGCGCGATGCCTATGCGCTGCTGCTCACCACCGGACAAGATCTCGTCCCACTGCAGCTCAGGCGTGGCGAATAAACCTTTGTGGCGCTCCACGAGATATCCGATGCCGACTGAATCCAAGGCTTGCTGCAGTTTCTCCGGATCCTGCTCCAGGCCGCTGAGCGGATAGGACACCTGATCCCCAAGACCTCCCGGAGACAGGTAAGGCTTCTGCGGGATCAGCAAGAGATCCGTGAGATATGGCCGTGTGCGAAACACGGACACTCCACAAAAATCCACGGAAGCATCAACGGTGGTTGGTGCACGAAGTCCGGCAAGGTGACCTGCGAGCAAGGATTTGCCTGAAGCGTTGGGCCCCGTGACAACCACAGGATTTCCGGGCTTCACCTCGAAGCCCACTTTGAGTGCCAAGACTTCACCTTTCCTGGGCGGGAGATGGCCCTCTACACGTGTCATTCCTATGGGCGTAAAAAATTCCGGGTCGTGTAGGGATTGCCGGGCCCAGAGAACTATAATGAACAAACCATTAAACCATTCCAAATCAACCGCTGAATTTCAACGGGGTCAGGATGTCGACGTCTCGGACTTGGAGAACCGGGTCTGCTGCCACACTCTGGGCCGTCGCCACATTCGGGGCCAGGCTCTCCGCATGCTCGAGGCCATTGAGGAACTCAGACATGCGGGCCAAGGTGAAATGCAGGCCTGTGAGCCGTTCTGGCAACCTGCACACTGCGTTCATGTTGTTGAAGGCCAGGGTCGTTCCACGATCAAAAGACCACATGCCATAGAGCTCTGCCGGAGATATGGCGCCCTGGCTAGCTGCTGAAGAGTACTTCATGGTGTAGTACATGGACAAGACCCGCATGAAGGACAGCGGCAGCAAGCTGCCATCCGTGAGGAAATCGGTGGCAGCCCGGTAGAGAATGTCCTCATTATCCAGTGCCTGCTGAGTTCGGATGACGTCATCGAAGCGCTCCTCGACGATTCGCTGCTCGGCCCGACCGCCCCCTGAGAAGGCAATGGGCTCCAAGTTTTGGCGGAAGCGCGCATGAACCGTCTTGAACTTCGCCTCCTTGTCCGCCAGCCCACCCATGTGAATGGAGTAGTTCGGCATCACATAGCGCGAGACGAGGCCGTGAAGGGGCATGTTCAGCAAGTACAGCACCACCACTCTCCTTAGTTGCTGAGCTCATAAGCGCCCCCAAAAAAAAGTGTGTAAACCTTTCAGTTCTATAGGGGATTCATGAGCATCCCAAAAAGGTGTATAAAGTGTGCTCACTCAGCTGCTAAGTCTCCAGCCTCCGGTGGACAGCGACAGGGCCGCCCCGTAGAACGCCAGCACGCACGGCTTCAGCGTCGTCTCGAGGAAGCCCAGCAGCACATCTCCGAAGCCGGCCACCTCGCCTGCGACCAACTTTTGCTGGAGAACCCCCCCCCCCCCCAAAAAAAAAGAAAAAAAAAAACAAGCTTAAACAAAAAAACCAAGTGAGAGATTTCTCTTCCTTATAAGGGTAACATGAACATATAGGGATTCTTAGTTTTTCTTTGCTTTTCTGGCTTCTTTTTTTTGGGGGGGGGGGGGGTTCTTGAGCAAGTCGTCGCCTGCGCGCGCGGCCGGAGGCCATGTGGTAGGCAGCTGCCAGGCCATGCCATGGTGGATGGCATGCTTCTTCAGCAGGAGCTCGTGGACTTTCAGGGACAGCCCTTCCTCTGCTGACACCGTGGAACCCTAGCAGAAATTATCTATTTTTTGCTGCTGCTTCTTTAGGAATTATAGTACAAAAAATAGAAACTATGTGATTTTTGCTGTTTCTTTAGGAATGATAGTACCCAAGAAAGAAAAATATTCCCAAGTATCCCCAAGCTTCTTGCAGAAGCAAGGCCAGGCGCTGCGAGAGGCGCTTCATGAGTCGATCCAGGGCCAGCGTCGCGAGCGTCACCTGGGGGAATTAAAGGTTCTATTGGGTTTAGGGTTTAGGGTTTAGGGTCTAGGGTCTAGGGTTTAGGGTTTAGGGTTTAGGGTTAAAGGTTACCTACTCTACTACTGAGCCTTCATGTTCTTCCAGAAAGCCCGGCGAATGGCCGCCCTATCGCCGGACAGTGCGCTCACGATGATGTCGCCCACCGACCTCCAGCCTGCCACCAGCAAGGGGCAGCGCACGACCAGCAAGAGCGCAAAGGCAGCCAGCCGCCAGAGAGCGGCGGGCTGCTTCAGCCCTGTGAAGAGAGCAGGATGGTACATCCTGGGCTCCATTTCCCGCGGCAGCACTGACCGGGTGCTGCAGGCCTCGAACTTGCGCGAGCGCTCCTGCGCGATCTCAGCGCACTCCGTCTTCCGGGCCTCGGAGAGCTTGATCGCACGCCCGGCCATGTACTTCTCAATGAGGCCAGGGGCATCGACGTCCTTGCAGGCCTCTGGGCTGAAGGTCGGGGAGCCGTTCTCGATCTTTGTCAGCTTCCAGCCTCCCCCTTCAGTAGGCTTTCCAGTCAGCATGAGCTGGTGCTGATGATACTGCAGCAGGGCAGGTCGGTGAGCGATGGTGATGCATGAGATTCCCAACTTGGGGCACAGCTCAAAAAGGCGCCGCTCCATCTCCCCGCTCACCGCGGACGTGCACTCATCGAGCACAGCGAACCTATATGTCCCTTAGAACCTTAACAAAAATAGTATTTGAAAATATTTTAAATATCCTCTTGGGTTCTATATAAACAAAAATAAAAAATAGTCCCAAGGGGGATATAGGAACTTGGGCCGCCGCCAGAACAGGCGGAGGATGGCGAGCCGCTGCTGCTCACCCCGCGACAGGACCTGCTCCCAGTCGATCTGCTCTGTGAATACGCCTCCGGGGGGTTCCGATTGGGGTCCTGCTTGTGAGGGAGTCCTACTCTATAGGGACCCCCAAAAAGGGTACTCCCCCTAAACCCTAAACCCTAAACCCCCAACCCCAAACCCTAAACCCTAAACCCGATGTTAGGGGCCCCTTATTATGTTCCTAAACCCCCCAACCCCTAAACCCGAAACCCTAACCCTAAACCCTAAACCCCAAACCCTAAACCCTAAACCCCCCACCTGGAAAGTCGGCGAGGTGGCCGAGGTCCACGAAGTCGAGCCACCTTCGCAGCTCCTTCTCGGTCAAGGTGTCGGGGACTGGGTCCGGGTAGCAGAACCTAGCTTTTTTGAGGGTTTAGGGGTTTAGGGGTTTAGGGGTTTAGGGGTTTAGGGGTTTAGGGGTTTAGGGGTTTAGGGTTTAGGGTTTAGGGTTTAGGGTTTAGGGTTTAGGGTTTAGGGTTTAGGGTTTAGGGTTTAGGGTTTAGGGTTTAGGGCTTCATGGTCGGCATAGTATTAGAAGTTGTTTAAAGCTTCTATTCCTGATTGAGTTGAAGGGATAGTATTAGAAACTCAAAACTTCTATTCCTTGTCGAGTTTAAGTACCCTTTAAGATGTTCATGGTTGGGGATAGTATTAGAAATTTGAAACTTCTATTCCTTGTTGAGTTGAAGTACCCTTAACAACGTACAAGGCTACCCGACTATGACAGAGGAACTGGTCCATCAGAGTGCCCAGAGCGTTGTAGGGCCTCTGGGGAAGGTAGTATACCACGCCAGTCAGGCCGATTCCATCGTTCTCAATTTGGTTCTTCGGGCGCACGATGTTTCCATTCTGGATCTGCCAGAGCCCACCCAGACAGCGGAAGATGGAGCTCTTGCCTGCGCCATTGTGGCCGGTGAGAAGCAAGGCCTCACCCCAGCGGACAGAAAAAGATAGCTGGTCCACCAGCAGTGCGTTGCTGGGAGTGTGGATGGAGACCTCTTTGAACTCGATCTGGTCTTCGGTTGACACGTGGACGCGAGTCTGTGGCTGTGCAGTGGCCACCAATTTCTTCTCCAAATGCTGAATGCGCATGATGGCCGCATAGTTCTGCAGCACCTGGTGCAGTGCGAACACAATGCGGAAGGTGGCCCAGAGCAAGAAGTTGCCACCCCAGAACAGCTGGATACCACGACTGTAGCCTTCGGCCACCAAGTGGCTGCGCTCGTTGTAGCCCAGAACGCGGTTTGCGTCATCCCCCGCCCGCACCGATCGGCCAGCCATCAGGCCTGAAACTCCCCAAAGGTACGTCAGCCAGCCCAGCGGCGACTGCTCCTTTCAGGGCTTGCGGATCAGGGCCCCCCACCCCCACCCACCCCCGCCCCCCCGAAAGAAAATGATCCTAAACGCCCCAAGCGCGGCATGTCCCCAAACCGGCCTAAATCCAAAATGCCCTCAAATCCCGCTCCCAAACCCTATCAAGAGGGCCGCCTAGATCCAACAAAGCCCTAAAACCCTAAACCGTAAACCCGAAACACCCTAAACCCTACACCCTAAATCCTAAATCCTAAACCCTAAACCCTAAACCCTTAACCCCAAAGCCTAAACCCTAAACCCTAAACCCTAAACCAAAACTCCGCTCCAGGCAGGAGAAGATGAAGTAGTACAGCACGGTGTCGAGCCTGTCCTGGCCCACGTAGGCTCGCCACTTCGCGGCCAAGGCGGTTCGGAGCTTTCCTCGAAGGGCCCCCTTAGAACCCTCTGAAGGATACTGTAGTATGCTATAGTATACTACATTATACTATATTATACTCTCCTATACTAGAATATACTAGTTTATACTATATCATACCAAAATGTACTAGATTATACTAGATTCTACCAGATTACACTATATTATACTCTGCTATGCTATATGAAAACTAGATTCCAAAGGATGATCGTCTTGAACCCAACAAGGGAAAATTCAATAAAATCTCCCAAGGGCCAACCGAGTTTCCGTTGACATCCTGCAACTCGGGAGCCCCTCCTTGGAGGTTCATGGTACTTACTAACCCTAAACCCTAAACCCTAGACCCTAAACCCTAGACCCGAAACCTTTCATTCCCTAAACCCTAAACCCTAAACCCTAAACCCTAAATCCTAAACCCTAAACCCTAAACCCTAAACCCTAAACCCTAAACCCCCAAGGCCTTGCAGCGCGCAGATGGCCTGCGCATGCGTCTCCGCACGGCTCAGGCTCTGCTTTAAGGCCGAGTCGGTCGCGGCAGCGCCACCCAGCCTACAACAAGGAGCAAGCTAGGAATGAAAAGGGTTTAGGGTTTAGGGTTTGGGGTTTAGGGTTTGGGGTTTGGGGTTTGGGGTTTGGGGTTTAGGGTTTAGGGTTTAGGGTTTAGGGTTTAGGGTTTAGGGTTTAGGGTTTGGGGTTTAGGGTTTAGGGTTTAGGGTTTAGGGTTTAGGGTTTAGGGGGATTATTAGGGAACCCCAACCCTAATAAAAGGGAAAAGGGTCATACTCCAGGTCCTAGCAGCAGCCCGGCCCAATCCACCGGCATGATGTAGTTGGCAGTGATGTAGAGGGAGATGGCGTAGATTTGCGTGGTCACAGCAAAGAGGACGCCCTTCCGTCCCTGCCTTGCCAGGATCATCGAGAACGCGATCCTCGGTAGCCCACAACCACACTTGTAAGAAGGGTGCCCTTCTCTTGGTTAGCTACTTCATAAGAGAACCCACAAGACCACAAGACCACAAAAAGAGGCGCAAAGGGCACCAGTGGGCCACCAAGAAGCACATCAACAATTCCTCCCAGCATCTGGGAGAGCAGGCTGGAAACGCTGGACGCCAAAGCTGGGACATCGCTTGTCAACCGCACGTCTGCATCTGCCACAGCGCCTTCCGCCTGTCCGCCCTGAGCAATCCTTAAGGTAGCCCAGTAAGCATATTGCAATGAGGGCACTCTCTTTTGAGTTGGTTACTTCATAAGGGAACCCAAAACCCAAAAAAAAGAAACAGCAAAGGGTAAGGGTACCACTGGGCTACCAAGAATCTGATAGAAGTGAGAGCTGGCAAAGTACAGCTGATGCAGTCGAGTGGTCAGCGCTTGCCTCCACATCCGTGCAAGGGCCTTCTCAGCATAAGAATGCCAGCTGTTGAGCCCGGCGATGACGGCGCATGCTACGATGCCGTCGATCATTGACCTTACCCATCTTCGAACCTGACCAGAGTTTTGATAGTAGACCTGCATCTCGTTCATGCGCATCTTGGCCACAAGCGTTCCCGTCCGCACAACCGACGCCAGGCCCAACACCAGGAACTGTCGCCGCAGCTGCCTGTTGTCCGTTGTATATCTCATGACCAGCTTAAGTGCTTCATACCAGACGTACAGCTGCGATACCAGCGGCTTCGCCATGCCGGGGCCGCTGGCCAAGTGGCCAAGATCCAGCCCCGGGCTGCTTTGCCCTGACAATTTCTAGGGCATTGAATGTGTATGGACGCCGATCTCAACGTCCCTGACGTGCTTCTTGCTGTTTTGATATAGGCATGAATCTTCTACCGTTAACTGCAGTGGAAGACGTGCGCACCAAAGCGAGTGATCAAGCAGATGGTGTCACTGGCTGCCGTGAGCCTTCAGCCACAAACATGTTGGTTTAGAGTTCAAGGTGCTTGTCTAAGATTCTTGCCGAAAATTCAATTCAAGTAATCACAAAAGCAGTAACAATAGCAACAGTAGCAATAGTCGTGATAACAGTAATAATAGTCTGATAATACTAGTACTAATAATAAGAACAAAAGTAATCCCGAAAACCTGCTTTTCCGCCCTTGAAATGCAAGATGTCCTCCTTCCACAGTAGTAATAATAACAATGGTCATAATAGAGATAAGAGCAATAACATTAATAACAGAAAGAACAATAAGAACAGCAATAATTGTAGTCATAACAGTCAGAAAGGCCATGATAGAAAAAAATAGTACTACCAGTAATCATAGAAGAACTACGAATAAAAACAACGGCAAGAGTCAGAATAGTAAAAACGGCAACACCCAGCAATTAACAGCAATAACCTACTTGCAATCATAATAACAGCAACAATCGTAATAACTATAATAACCGCGATAATAATGACAACAATAACAACTATGACAATTAAAAATGTAATTATACTACTCATAAAAAAACAATCAGAGTGAAATCATACTACGATGCGAGCAATGCCTGGGAAGCCCGCCGGCCTGAATCCCCACAGCAGAGCAACTTTGCATCCAGGCTGCTGGCCTGGGCGAAAGGCCGAACAGCTCGGCAGGGAGCATGTTCAGGCAAAAGGGGTAGAAGCATAAGCCCGAAACCCTAAACCCTAAACCCTAAACCCTAAACCCTAAACCCTAAACCCTACAGGGGCTTAGGGGGCTTCAGGAAGGAGGTTTCGGAGCGTCGGAGTTTGGGAGGCTGGGGGTCTGTTGAGGGGCTTGGGTGCTACAGGCCTTGCATTCTTGGGCTTTTGGGTTTCCAGGCCTAGAGGGTTTAGGGTTTAGGCTTTAGGGTTTCGGGTTTGGGGTTTAGGGTTTAAGGTTTAGGGTTTAGGGTTCAGGGTTTAGGGTTTAGGGTTTAGGGTTTAGGGTTCAGGGTTTAGGGTTTAGGGTTTAGGGTTCAGGGTTCAGGGTTTAGGGTTTCGGGTTTAGGGTTTAGATTTTTAGTTTCGGGCTGAGGGTTCGTGTTTCAAGGTCCAGGGCTTCTTACTTTCAGGCCCCGCGCAATCCCCAACTCAGCCGTCCGTACTGGCGTGAGCCCTGAACACGAAACTCTGTAGGGGATAAGGCTTATGGTTCAGGGCTTAGGGTTTAGGGTTTAGGGTTTAGGGTTTAGGGTTTAGGGTTTAGGGTTTAGGGTTTAGGGTTCAGGGTTTAGGGTTTAGGGTTTATGGTTTAGGGCAAAAACCCTCCTCGACTGTCTGCCGTGTATAAGTCGCCTCTCACTTTCTAGTTCTTAGAGGGATTAGGGAAGTTTCGGCCTTACAACCCCCCTTTAGGGTTTAGGGTTTAGGGTTTAGGGTTTAGGGTTTAGGGTTTAGGGTTTAGGGTTTAGGGTTTAGGGTTTAGGGTTTAGGGTTTAGGGTTTAGGGTTTAGGGTTTAGGGTTTAGGGTTTAGGGTTTAGGGTTTAGGGTTTAGGGTTTAGGGTTTAGGGTTTAGGGTTTAGGGTTTAGGGTTTAGGGTTTAGGGTTTAGGGTTTAGGGTTTAGGGTTTAGGGTTTAGGGTTTAGGGTTTAGGGTTTAGGGCCCCTTCATAGAACTCTTGTAAGGGACTATGCAGGGTGCCACATTCTCACAGCGCCAAGGGTAAGATTCCCAAGAAGGGCAAAAATGTCACAAAAGCTCCCAAAGCCTTAACCCCTAACCCTAACCCTAAACCCTGAACTCTGAACCCTAAACCCTAAACCCTAAACCCTAAACCCTAAACCCTAAACCCTAAACCCTAAACCCTAAACCCTGAACCCCCCAAGAGCTGTCTCTGGGCCCGAAACTGCCACGGAATTCAGGCCCCGCTCTGGCTCGACCACCTCGGCTCTGTGAAGGTTGGGGTTTTCTATAGGGTTCCCCTACTTTGGAGTAGGGTTTAGGGTTTAGGGTTTAGGGTTTAGGGTTTAGGGTTTCGGGTTTCGGGTTTAGGGTTTAGGGTTTCGGGTTTCGGGTTTCGGGTTTAGGGTTTAGGGTTTAGGGTTTAGGGTTTAGGGTTTAGGGTTTAGGGTTTAGGGACCCTGGAAACCAGTTCTTACTTTTTAGGTATAGGTAGGTATAAGTAGGAGCCCAGAACCAAAACAAGTGTTAAAGTATAGTACTCCAAAATTCAGGTTCTTAGGTTCATGGGGGGTAGGTACCAGGGAGGCTTAGGGAGTCGTGGGGGGAGGGTGGGGGAGGGAAGTTCGGGAACACCTTTAATCCGCCGTTGAGAACCCTATGATTATATTTGGGGTTTCGGTGATTTCGGGGCTTTGTTTCGGGGTGCAGGGATCCAAAGGTTCGGGAGGTGGGGGTGGGGTCCGCAGTAGCAATGTCGCATTTTGGCCCATCGATATGCCTTCTTGCAATGTTCCGGTTTGGGGTTTGCTGAACCCTGAACCCTAAGCCCTAAAAAATATGGAGGGCTCCACAGACGGGGGGAGGGGGGGGAACCCAGGGAAACTTCGGACTTTTCGAGCTTTAGGGACCGCTAAGGTCCCCCCTGGGTTTGGGGCGAGTTTGCGCACCAAGCCCTTCGGAAGGCGTGCAACGCCGCAAGAAGCCCTGAAAAATAAAGAAACAAAACAAAAGTCGCCCTCTGAAACCCTCAACCCTAAGCCCTAAACCCGCCCTATCCCCTTAACCCCCGCCCCGCACGCCCTGACATCTAGCAAGCCAAGGCACCATCTGGTGCAGTTCCGAGGCCGTGTGTGGGTCCCAGACCTGCACCCCTCAATCTGGTTTAGGGTTTAGGGTTTAGGGTTTAGGGTTTAGGGTTCAGGGTTTAGGGTTTAGGCTTTAGGGTTTAGGGTTTAGGGTTTAGGGTTCAAGGTTGAAGGGTTTGGGAAATTTAGGATTCAAGGTTTAGGGTTCAGGGTCTTAGGGCGTTTGGGGTTTTGGGGCTCGGAAGTTCAGGGTTTTGGGGGATTAGGGTTGTTGCTGTCAGCAGTGAAGCGCTGCATGGTTCTCGGGGAACTATGGGACCACCTGTTATGGAGAGAAAACAGCTGCACCAAGGCGTTGGGGATGGGAGAGGGGAGGCAGCCACCCCTAAACCCTAAGCCCTGAACCCGCTGGGTGCCTTGGGCTTCTATTTTAATGGGGCTTCTTCTGGGGTTGATAGTTATAGGGCCTGTGAGGTTTATGAGGTCAGCTACAGCTTCCGGTTGCGCAGCGCAGGACCCTGACACTGTTCTAAGGCTTTCGGTTGAGGGCTTCTGGAAACTCATCTCCGCCAGCAGAGCTCTGGAACTACAACCCGAAGAGACTAATCCCTATAATCCCTACAACCATCCCACTTTGGCCCAAGGCACCCGGACTAGCCCATCGAGGCCACTTGAGAAGACGGACACGCCAAAGCCGTGGAACTGCCTTTTAAAGGGCCGAGAAGAATCGCAGCAGACGGCAGACACCCTCGAAGCCTAAAACCTGGATGGGTGTAAGATTTGGGGTATAAGGTTTAGGGTTTTGGGTTTTGGGACTACAAGAACCTGGAGGGCGCAGAGCAGTGCGCTCCTACTCACGGGAATTCGGTGGCCAGGATACGCCCTCCCAGCGAGAGTTAAATCCTATAGCTCAACGACAAGCATCCCCACTTAAAACTCCTCAAGCCTAAACCCTAAACCCTAAACCCTAAACCCTAAACCCTAAACCCCTTGAAACCCCAAGGACGCTCGCGCAGCTCCCTTAGCTCCAGACGCTTGCACCTCGGCGGGACCAACTTGGCTTTGAGGCCAAGGGCTGAGGGTTCAGGGTTCAGGGTTTAGGGTTCAGGGTTTAGGGTTTAGGGTTTAGGGTTTAGGGTTTAGGGTTTAGGGTTTAGGGTTTAGGGTTTAGGGTTTAGGGTTTATCCCAAAGCTTCCCTAAGGTTCCCTAGGTACCGACCCCATGAACCCCCCTCCCTTAAGAACCCCAAACCCTAAACCCTATACCCGAAACCCTAAACCCTAAACCCTAAAACTTCAACCCTGAACCCTTGAAATTCCTATAAGGAAACTCAGCTGGCGCGTCCCTGTCAATTCCGGGCTGATCGGCATGATCTTGGTCTAGGGGCCGCAGCCCGCAGCAAACAGCCCGCAGCAAACAGGCACAGCGCACGCCTGAAACCATAAGCCCTTGAAAGCCCCTAAACTAAAACCCTAAACCCTACAAAACCCCTGAAACCCTAAACCCTACAAAACCCCTGAAACCCTACAAAACCCCTGAAACCCTACAAAATCCCTGAAACCCTAAACCCTAAACCCTACAAAACCCCTGAAACCCTAAACCCTAGAAAGCCCCCAGGGCAGCTGCGGCGGTGACAAGACTTCGACCTTCGGGGGGGCTCGCCGGTGGCTTCCGTCGGGGCTGCCCAAGGTTTGGGGATTTAAGAAATGGTTTAGGGTTTAGGGTTTTGGGTTTTGGTTCTAGGGTTTAGGGCTTAGGGCTTAGGGTTTAGGGTTGAGGGTTGTGGGGCTTCATTCTGGCTGAAGTGAGTTGTATATGTCAGGTTGGGCTGCTTTTTGGGGCTTGGGATCTGGGCTTCGAGCCTTACGGCGCTGGAAAGATCGGCCTTGGGCCTAGGAGCACTGCAGCCCTTAAGACCTGCGGAGGCTGCGATTTAGGGGTTTAGGACTTCTGTAGGGTTTGGGTTTAGGGTTTAGGGTTTAGGGTTTAGGATTTGGGGTTTAGGGTTAAGCGTTAAGGGTTAAGGGTTAAGGGTTTAGGGTTCAGGGTTCAGGGTTCAGGGTTCAGGGTTTAGGGTTTAGGGTTTATAGGGCTTAGGGCTTAGGGTTTAGGGTGTAGGGTTTAGGCTTGTAGGTAGCATAGGGCTTGAGTTGGTGTATGGCTTGGAGTATTTTGGCCCTGCCCCCCGACACCTGTAACCCCAATTTGAAATCCAAAAGCCCCAAACACCAAAAACTTCTAGAGCCTCAGCAAAAAACATCTTAAGAAAGGGCCGACAGAGCCTTTTCGGTTATCCATCTTGCAGCTACATAGGGATGATGCCTATAACGGGCTGGTATCGGTAGCTATTCAGGCTCCTGCAAGCCCTAAACCCGAAACCCTAAACCCTAAACCCTAAACCCTACACCCCTCCCCCTAACACAATGAAGAACAAGCAAAGCTGAGAGCCCCCCCCCTCCCCCCCCGAGCTGGGTATTCCCAGCCATGGGCCGCAGGCACCGATATCCCGGGGAAGTCAAAGTCCACTGGAGGAAGGCGCAACCCCGCAGCGGGATCCTGAGCCACTCTGGACGATGTGCTTTATGTGTATGTGTATGTGTATGTGTATGTGTATGTGTATGTGTTTGTATATGTATGTATGTATGTATGTGTATATATATATATATGTGCGGTAACATGTATATATATATATGTATATATATATATGCAAACATATATGTATATGCATATATATATATACATATGTATATGTGCATGTATATGTATATGCATATGCATATGTATATGTACATGTGTACTAGGGCTCATAGAACTCCTGGGGTTGACCGCATGCAAAAGGGGTTATAGGGTTTTAGGGTTGAACCCTCGACCGAGGGCCGGACGCTGCCCAGAGCAAGGCGGCCGAAGCCCAACCGCTGGTCTGACGATGCCACGGCAACCTGAATTAAGGGGAGGCGCAATTCACATGGTTTCATAGGGTTTTATAGGGCTTGTGGGCTTTACATGCTTTACAGGGTCCAGGTTTATACAGTATACAAGGTTCAGGGGACTTTATACCGTTTACAGGGTTTAGAGGGCCTTATGCTGTTTTGAAAGTCTTCGGGGTTAAGCCCTAAAGCCTAAACACCAAACCCTAAACCCTAAACTTAGGCTCACGAAAGCACAGGCGGAATGTCAAACCTCTTCAACCTGAATCCATACCTATGGTGGCACCCTTGGGTTTAGGGTTTAGGGCTTGGGGACCCTTTCAAGGATTCCTAAGGTAACATAAGGGCCACATGAAATATGGAGTATATTCAGGGTTCCTTCCTAAACCCGAAACCCTGAACCCTAAACCCTAAACCCTGTGAGTCTGCTTGGCAAGAGCTCGAAGATGGGGAGCGCTTCGGCCGATGTAGCATGCTGTAGCATCTGTAGGGTTTAGGGTTTAGGGTTTAGGATTTAGGGTTTAGGGTTTAGGGTTTAGCGTTTGGGGTTCAGGGTTTCGGGCTTCTGAACCTGTCCTGGCAAGCGTTTGGCCCTAAACCCTGAACCCTGATCCGAAAGCCCAGCCCCGAACCCCAAGGGGCCCCCTTGGGTGGAGCTAAGCGGATGGCGGCTTAGGGTCTAGGGCTTCGGGTTTGGAGTTTGGGGTTTAGGAATTAGGGTTTGGGGTTTAGGGTTCACTTACGTCTGCCTTGAACCCTAAAATCTTGTGATTCGAGCACAACCCCGAAACCCACCCAGCGGCCTCGTAGGGAGCCGTGTCTCCTTGCCTAGGCCCATGAACGGCGACGGCTTGGGGCTTAGTTCCCCTAAACCCTAAACCCTAAACCCTAAACTCTAAACCCTAAACCGACTTAGGAACTTGTTATGGCCTGGGGGTTGCGGCCACGAGTTCTTCATGCTCGGGGCTGCTTGGGGAGTCGGGCTTTGAAGTTTTATTAGGTCGCTGATGGGAAGCTTCAAGTTGGGACTTGAGGTTGGGGCTCGGAGCTTTGGAGCTAAACCCTAAACCCTAAACCCTAAACCCTAAACCCTAAACCCTAAACCCTAAACCCTAAACCCTAGACCCCAAACCCCAAACCCCAAACCCCAAACCCCAGAACTCGAACCAGGACCCCAAGCGCAAATCGACATGAAAAGGATGCCCCCGGGCCCCTGAACCTATCCTGCCTGCGCTAAGCTCGTCCGGGCTTCAGCCCATTTGGGGATGTAGAGTTGTAAGGTCTAGCCCTAAACCCTAAACCCTAAACCCTAAACCCTAAACCCTAAACCCTGAACCCTAAACCCTAAACCCTAACCCTAAACCCTAAACCGGGCTTGCGGGGGTTGAGGGTATGCGAAAAAAACGCGAGAAAAACGTGATCGGCTTCTTGGGATCTGCTCCAGAGCCCACCCCTAGACCGGAAACGCTCTTAGGGTTTAGGGTTTAGGGTTTAGGGTTTAGGGTTTAGGGGTTAGGGGTTAGGGCTTAGGGTTTAGGGTTTAGGGTTTAGGGTTTAGGGTTTAGGGTTTAGGGTTTAGGGTTTCGGGTCTAGGGTTTAGGGTTTAGGGTTTAGGGTTTAGGGTTTAGGGTTTAGGGTTTAGGGTTTAGGGTTTAGGGTTTAGGGTTCAGCCCCCCGCTTAGCCCGCCGCCTCCACACAGCGCAGCACACCGCCGCGGCACTTTTGCCGGCAGCTTGGGGCGGGAAGCTCAGCAGCGACACCTGGGGCGAGCTTTTGCGTGTTCAGGGCCTGGGTTTAGGGTTTCGGGTTTCGGGCTTAGGCTTCAGGGCTTAGGGTTTAGGGTTTAGAGTTTAGGGCTTAGGGCTTAGGGCTCAGGGCTTATTTCGAGGGGCCCCTATCTGCATCTGGCTGTTGGGATTTCGGGCATTAGGGGTTCTTTGGCGGAGGATGCTCTTGGCTAGTCTCCGCTGCCGCTATGGCTACCACTACTTGGAGGTTCATGGTACGTATTGTTTAGGGTTTAGGGTTTAGGGTTTAGGGTTTAGAGTTTAGGGTCTAGGGTTTAGGGTTTAGGGTAGGGTTTAGGGCTTAGGGTAACCAATTATAACTGTACTTATGACTGTGCTTATAACCATGTTAGGGCACTTAAGGGGCTTATAAGTGCGTTATAACTACAGTTCTAATTGCTTAATAAGCACCATGAACCTCCAAGTCCACCCTAAACCCCTAAACTGCAAGAGTTCCTTGGCTGCAGGCGATTCAGGGCCTTGTGGTTTAAGCATAAAGGTGGCTTAGGGTCCTTTGATATTCCGCCCAAGGTGCCTGGAAGGAACTGTCGTAATCTGAGGCAGCAGACGATGGGTTGAACTTAAACCTTAGACCCACCTTATACCCTGGGATGTTGCCCCCTTCTACTAGCAGTCCTTAACTATAGTACACCCAATTATCATCCCTATTAAGGAGTGGTAGTGCAAGGGGGAACATCCCAACTTACACCCCCGCCGCCCCGAACCCCGAACCCTGAACCCTAAACAATCTGACCCCTAAACAGTGTCCCCGAATCCACAAGACGGCTCGTGCCGTCAACCTCAACCACCCAAAAATCGCCGAAAAAAGCCCTGAAACCTGCCCCAAGGACCGAAAACCTTAAGCCAGTTTTCTTTCTCGTCCCCGACACCCTAAACGCCCAACCCTAACTTCCGAAACTCCTACGTCCTAAACCCTAACCCTAAACCCTAAACCCTAAACCCTAAACCCTAAACCCTAAACCCTGAACCCTAAACCCTAAACCCTAAACCCTAAACCCTAAACCCTAAACCCTAAACCCTAAACCCTGAACCCTGAACCCTGAACCCTGAACCCTGAACCCTGAACCCTAACCCCCCTGAATTCCGAAACTGAGAAAGTGGCGGGCGAAGGTCCGAGCGGTCCGTCCTCGGCGCCTCTGTGCTGGAAGCCCTGTTTGTCTACCGTGTGATCTAAGGTTATGCACACGTGCGCTATGCATATGCATACGACATATATATATATATATATATATATATACATACGTACATACATACATACATATATATATATATGTACATATATGTATGTATGTATGTATGTATGTATGTATGTATGCATGCATGCATGGATGTATGTATGTGTACATATATATATATATACACACATAGATGTAGATATAGATATAGATATACATATAGATATAGATATAGACATAGATAGACAAGTACAAGCATGAATGTAAAAAAAAACACAGACAGATGCATGCATGTGTACATGTGCATGTACAAAAGAATGAATGTACAAATGTCAAATGTATCAATGTATACATGTACAAGTGTGTATATATATACATATCTATACATGCACATCAAATTCTTCACTTTTGGTTGGGTGGGTTGCAGATGATCATTGCTGTAATCGAGCTTTTTCTGCCATCAACTGGATGAAGCTAACTGCATCTTGTTTCGGTTTAAGGTTTGTTGAACTTTGCCTCCCGCGACTACAATATTACCCGCATGTATTACGACAAAGACGGCTCTATGTCTACAGCTGTTAGTAGGACTTCATGTGCGCTTTTCCTACACGAGCGACCACACGAGACCTGCTTCTGGGTCTTGGTATGACTACCACCTCTCGGACCTTCCGAGGCGCAAGCTGGATTCTTGGGCTTTGGCTGGGCTTCCGATATCAGGCTCACTGTTTGGGTCTTGGGGAGGGCGCACGGTGCAGCAATCTGCAGGGGGGCGATTCGGCTTCAAAAGAGTCTATTGGCCGACTTGAACGGCGCCATTTGTCCTCTCTTTGCCACCAAGATGCTCCATTCCCAGATCTTCCAAAACCCCTTAATTAAGGAATGTACCCTAATTCATAGCCATGATCCTTAGTATATATTCGGGTATACTCATTGATTGAGGGGTTTTGGAAGATCTGGGTTCGTAAAAAGACGGGCCCAAAGGTCTTCTCTGGTGGGCCCGTCACAATGTTATTCAAGCCGCAAAGAGTATGCAAGAAAATGATGTGCGCCACAACGTCGTTTTTTCTCCCACATACAAAACGACAAGGACTTTCAGCGATCAGACATTCAGAAAAGACTCATCATATCTTACTCGCTTTCATTCCGAAACCCCAAACCCCCGGCCTAATGCCATGAATGGGCCATGAACCAACTGGCAACTCGCCTTCTTTCGGTATGGCTCAGCTGCAGTGAAACCCTAAGCACCCTAAGCACCCTAAGCACCCTAAACACCCTAAACACCCTAAACACCCCAAACACCCCAAACACCCTAAACACCCTAAACACCCTAAACACCCTAAACACCCTAAACACCCTAAACACCCTAAACACCCTAAACACCCTAAACACCCTAAACACCCTAAACACCCTAAACACCCTAAACACCCTAAACACCCTAAACACCTTAAACACCCTAAACCCTAAACCCATGAAGAAGGCCTAGGATGAGAGCCTAGGATCAGAGCCTCGGATCAGAGCCTAGAGGCAGCATGCTCCTTTTGCCTCAATGTGACTCACCCACTGAAACTCAAAACCCCCTTGGCACAAAAAGGGAACGAAACAACCGGCTTTCCTCGGACCGTGGCCTTTAAACCCTCAAGCGTTGAAGCCTCTAAAAAACCACAAAGCCCTGAACCCCAAACCCCCCCCCCCCCACCCTGAAGTCCTGAAGCCCAACCCCACACAACGAGCCCCAAAACCCAAAATAGCCCGATTGAACCTGAGCCGCAAAACCCAAAACACATCAACCCTAAACCCTAAACCCTAAACCCTAAACCCTAAACCCCAAGCCCTAAACCCTAAACCGGGCAGCCGGGTCTGGGTCTCCCCAGCCCCAGAGGTAGGCGCGGCAGAGCCAAAGTTGTAGCGCTTGCCTCCCCAACGATTTGGGGTTTGGGGTTTGGGGTTTGGGGTTTAGGGTTTAGGGTTTAGGGTTTAGGGTTTAGGGTTCAGGGTTTAGGGTTTAGGGTTTAGGGGGTTTTGGGGATTAGGGACTTTTCGGAGTTGGGGGGTTTTAGGCCCTATAGGTTGATTCAAGGGCTTGGAGATCTTTTGGACTTATGTCGCTTGGAGTTTGGCTATGCTCCTTAAGAAGTTATGGCATAATGGTAATGAGCCCCATTGTGTATGAGGGCCCCTATGACCCCTATGAAGAGAAGTTTGCCTGCATCATCAGGACCTGGCGACTGTTCGGGGGGGTCCGGAGAGGTTCACCGTCAGAATATTTCGAGGGGGGCGCCTTTACAATCCTAAACCCAAACCCTAAACCTAAACCCTGGGTCCCCCCTCCGCCACGGGGGGGAAGCCATTGGAGTGACTCCGTTGAAGATTCCCCAAAACATAACGGCAGTCCAAATCGGCTTCCACTCTGCGGGTGCAGGAGGAGGGGCAGGGGGCATGTCCCGCGAGGGCATACAACGACCATGCAGAATTGCAGGGACGTTGTCAGGGACCTGCTTGCTGACAAGTGATGCTTGCGACATGGTAAGCTTTCACGAAGATGAAGATGCACACAGCCGGATGCACTTTCAACATTCAGGTGGCTGGCCCATGCCACATGATCCCGAAAGCCATTCTCAAATCGACATTGCGCAGGCACGTGTGTCTGCGACACAATGGTGCGGCAATACATGTTGTGAAGCTATACGCAGTCGACCATATTCTAGGACATCGTGAGAATTGCACTAAGTGAGATCAGAATCCCTCCGTGTGACGTCAGTTCATCCTGATGCAGGCTCTTCATCCACAACGGATCGCTACCGCAGTCCAACAAATCACGAAGTGCTCGGGTGTTTGCGGGATGGAGGAACGTGGCAGGAAGGGGTTAAGGGCGGAATGGGTCGCACGGGTAAGGGAAAAACGCTTCAGGAATTACTGGGCACCATCTTGCTTCAGAGCGCAACTCACACAGCAACCATATAGTAGACTCCAGAAGGTTGGAACATGGTTTCAGGATGACTATTAGAGCTGGGATTCCCTGTGGAATGCCTTGTGGGGTATGGGGATAAGGATGTTCCAACTGTTTCGAGTTTACTCTAATCCCAAGAGGTTCCTAAGAGCCGACGTAGACCCCGGAATCCTTTCTGTCTTGAAACGTTACGCCGCTTAGTTGGAGCCCTAAGGAGCCACACTTAACTCTGAATCTTGCCCATGTGCCCATAGCCCGTCCTCAAGGGAACGCCTGCTGCGTTGGACCACGCTTCCAGCAAGACGGCGATCTGGTCCGGGCGCCGCTTTTTTGGGTCTCAACTGCTAGTAGCCACAAAGACTCTGCCTGCAAAGGTCTGCCTGCAATGACTAGGCTGTAGAACAGACCCGGTAGCCCTAAACCCTAAACCCTAAACCCTAAACCCTAAACCCTAACCCTAAACCCTAAACCCTAAACTCTTCTGTCGAAGTAGGTATTGCTTCCTAGGAACTTGCAGAGGTGCCTTTAAACCCCACCAGGAGCCTCAGGAGCCTCAGATTCGGGTTTTTGTGCTGGGTGCTGCGGGCGGCAGCAGTGGTCGTATTCCTATTTAGGGCTTAGGGTTTAGGGTTTAGGGTTTAGGGTTTTGGGTTTTGGGTTTGGGGTTTAGGATTTTGGATTTGGGGTTTGGACGAGATGTAGTAGTGGCCACAGGTCTCAGTGGGTTTAGTTGCTGTCGGGGACTTGCCCAAGGTTGCGGGGTTCTCCTGGACATTGCATCGGTCAGGGGTGTATCCCTAAACCCTCAACCATTGACCCTAAACCCTATAAACCCTAAGCCCTGAACCCTATAATCTCTAATCCCTACAAACACCCAAAACCCTGTAAACACTATAAACCCTGCTCACAACCATTAGAAACCACTAACAAACACAAAGCACCGCATAAGCTTGAGGGTGTTTCAGATTCAGAGTTTAGGGCTTGCGGCGCCTTAAACCCTAAATCCCAAGCCCTCGACCCTGAACCCCATGAACCTACTACCAACCCCAAAGAACCGTACACCCTAAGCCCTAAACCCTAAACCCTAAACCCTCAACAGGGTACTTCAGACTCAGGGGCTTCGGGGACCTCCCCGATGGGATGCCTCCTGGGGGATGCCACCAGCTGCGGCCACCACAGACCAGAGCCAAGCCTCTCTCTTATAAAGGCGCGTGGGAGGGTTAAAAATGGAGGGTTTAGGGGGGTCACCCTAAACCCTATAAACCCTAAGCCCTAAACCCGCTACCACCCTACACCCTTAACCCTGAACCCTATACACCCTACACCCTACGCCCTACGCCCTACACCCTACGCCCTACGCCCTACGCCCTACGCCCTACGCGCTTCGCCCTACGCCCCACACGCCCTACTACGCCCAACGCCCTACGCCCTCCGCCCTACGCCCTACGCACTTCGCCCTACGCCCTGCGCCCTACACCCTTCGCTACGTCCAACGCCCAACGCCCTTCACCCTACGCCCTACGCCCAACGCCCTACGCCCTACGCCCTACGCCCTACGCCCTACGCCCTACACCCTACGGGCATTGAAACATTTCTCGAGGCGCATGATTCTGGATCATTGCACAAATGTGGCCAGGCACGTATCTTTGGGGGAGCTACAAGGGCCTTAGCCTGGGCCCTGAAAATTCTAAAAACCTGACACACCTCCCCCCCCATCTACCCTAACCCGAAACCCTGAACCCTAAACCCTGAACCCTGAACCCTCAACCCCAAACCCTAAACCCCAAACCCTAAACCCTAAACCCTGAAACCCTTAAACAGCTATCACACAACTACTCATCGGCACATCGGCAGCGCGAGACAGCATGGCCCCGAGGCCCTCAAAGACGGGATCCCATGATCATGGTCATAGGAATTAGGGTTTAGGGTTTAGGGTTTAGGGTTTAGGGTTTAGGGTTTAGGGTTTAGGGCTTAGGGCTTAGGGCTTGGGGGTTTGGGGTTTGGGGTTTGGGGTGTGGGGTTTAGTGTTGAGGGTGTCCCTAAACCCTACAAACTCCCGAAACCTTCGCATCTCGTGAGCTCATGGTCAAAGCGAGGGCTTGCGAAGGGGATTGCACAACGGCCATCCCCAAACCCTTCAAGTCCCCCAAGCCCCGAACCCTAAGCCGCAAGCCCTAAGCCCTGAGCCCTAAACCCTAAACCCCAAACCCCCAAACCCCAAACCCTAAACCCTAAACCCTAAACCCTAAACCCCAAACCCTAAACCCTAAACCCTAAACCCTAAACCGGACTCAAGCCTCGGATGTGGATATGGCCACCGCCTCGCAGAAAAAACGCTGCTGGAGCCCATGCGTCCCTAAAACCCGGGTTTAGGGTTTAGGGTTTAGGGTTTAGGGTTTAGGGTTTAGGGTTTAGGGTTTAGGGTTTAGGGTTTAGGGTTCAGGGTTCAGGGTTTACGGTTTGAGGGTTGAGGGTTGAGGGTTGAGGGTTGAGGGTTGAGGGTTCCTGACACACTATACCAACCCTACTTGTCCCCAAAAAGGTCGCTGGCGGTTCAGGGTTTATGAGGTTCATGGTACTTCTTCAACAAGTATGACTGTACTCAAAAGCCACTCATAAGCCCCTTACGTGCCCTCATATGCTTATAAGTACAGGTATAAGTACAGTTATAACTTGTTTCCCTAAACCCTAAACCCTAAACCCCAAACCCTGAATACCCCCTGTCACACAGCAAAGCAAATGCGATCAATTCAGTCTTGCGGGCGGTGGCAGGGGGTGAAATGCTAGAGCAAGGGGAGTGGGGGCAATTTGATTCCCAAAGAGCTGCTGGAGCACGGCCCGATCCCTAAACCCTAAACCCTAAACCCGAAACCCTAAACCCTAAACCCTGCATTTTGCAACAGATCAGCTGGGTACAGTTCGGCCTCCTCCGCGGCACGTCTTGGCAGGCCAGATTCGCGGGTATGGTGTGTAGTCGCTTGTCAGGAATGCGGGCCCTTGTGGTACTTCTATGGCTCCCACGAAAGGGACCGCAGAAATTAAGGTGCTGCGTTTGTCTAAGGAGGCCCGATGCCCCGGGAGGATCCGACAAGTAGATCACTCCTGGAGCATGTTTAGACAGTTTAGGGTTTAGGGTGTAGGGTGTAGGGTTTAGGGTTTAGCGTTTTAAGGTTTAGGGCTTAGGGTTTAGGGTTTACTTTCAAGGCCCTCCTCAAAAAGCATTCAGGGATCGGCCCGCCAAGGCTTTCGACGCCTTCGAAGTGAGATGGAGACAACAACGAGTACCAGGACACAATCCCTTTCGGTATCTGGCCACAGGGTTTAGGGTTTAGGGTTTTAGGGTTTAGGGTTTAGGGTTTAGGGTTTAGGGTTTACGGTTTAGGGTTTAGGGTTTAGGGGTGCGCTACTGGTTCATAAAACTACCTTCTGAGGTGTCCTGGTACGCACAGCAGACTAATCGCCTCGACTGAGGACCTAAACGATGCGAACTTCGTCGCAGAACAGGCTAATGCCGATAATCAGTGTAGCTAATGGCTAAGAGAGGAAAAGATTGTGAAAGGGAGATGGTCCAAATCATACGCGAATTCTGCTACTCTAATCTCTGAACACAGGTGTCAGAAACTTCCGGGATCGGACCATAATTGGACAACTCGCCGCGCAAATTTGCGGGCGATGTGAAAACATAAGAATCTGACACAATGTGTATATATTTAGTCTAACAATCTAAAAGTAGAATTATGTCATATGGTGTGGAGCATTGTGGAGCTTAGGGAGATATAGGAATTACTCCAGCACCGGTACAGCCGGAAAGAAAGACGCAAAAACAGTCGAGTGAGCCTACGTCACTGAGTACCTCACAGCTACTAGTAACCGTCAGGGTCAGTCTTCATAGGGCTCGTTGCGGGTTTCGCGCATCACCTGCTTCAAGACTTGTTCGACCACAGCGGCCATCTGGGGATTCTGCAGCAGCTTGACAAGGCTTCCGTAAGATAGCCAAGATATGTCCAAGGGCTTGCCATTGATCTGCCTTGGCGGGCTTCCGGCTCATAGCTCCGTAGGCCCTAAACCCTCTCAACGATCACCCGGGCTCATTCCTCCCTCCCACCCTCATGATTAAGAATCCCGGATCAAAACAACAACAAAGATATGTTAGATGGTCGCTTTTTGGCTGGAGGAGGGGGAGGGTTGGAGTCTTGCGTTGTTAGGGTTGAGGTTTGGAATCTGCATGTTTGCGTCCCAAAGGCTCACAGTGATACAACGGCACATTCTCCGCAGCAATTGTCCTGGGTCATCATCTTGTCAGCTGGTACGGCAAGAATAAGGACTAGGTGGTTCCCCCACCCATGCCAATTGTGTGGGGAGGTATCAAAACCGTTCGTACCACAAAGCCGCACATTGATCCTTTACCTACTTGGTCGGTCTCGAGATTTTGCAGGAGGCTGACAAGGCTCTCGCAAGATAGCCCAGATATCTCCAAGGGCTTGTCATTGATCTGCCTTGGCAGGCTATGGCTCATGACACCGTAAGCCCTAAACGGCCCTAAACGCTCTCAAAAGCACCTACGCCGCATTGGTGGTGGCTCATGGTGTCCTCCTGGCCCCAGCTATTAAGAATCCCCTTACCAAAATCTCAAGATGCAATGCGATTTCGGTGGCGGCGGCGGGGGGGGGGGGGGGTTGAGATTGGATATTCTACACCTGCGGTGGGCAGCATTTCAACTCCAATCTTAATGACGGCGCGTTGGGCTAATTTCGTGCTGTTGGGATTTACGGTTTCGGACTGCATGTACATGCTTGCGTCCCAAAGGCTCATAGTGATACAACGGCACATTCTCCGCAGCAATTGTCCTGGGTCATCATCTTGTCTGATGGTACGACAACAATGAAGATTAGGTGGTTCCCCTAACTGAGAAACCGGCGTCTGTCGCCACCGTGGATGGTCTGTCGATGTTTATAGGATTTCGAGAAAAGATGAAGGCAGAAGTAGTGAGAACATTGCCAGCTGTGGTGAATTCGAGATGTCACGCGGGCTGTTGAAGCAAGTCGGAAACGGCGGATGTTCAATGCGAACATGCGCAGAACTAAAAGTTGGTGAAATGGGAAAAGACAAGCCGGATAATCCACGAAATGAACTTCCAGGCTTAAGTTCGGTCCCTACACGAGCACTGCAAGGATTTGAATAACGCTGTGGAGAATTGCAGGTATATTATTGTTTTGTAGGTAACCCTAAACCCTAAGCCCTAAACCCTAAACCCTACACCCTAAACCCTAAACCCTAAACCCTAAACCCTAAACCCTGTATGGTACGGCCCCTGCAATGCTGCTGTAATTCGGGATTTAGGGTTTAGGGTTTAGGGTTTAGGGATAAGGGTTTAGGGTTTAGGCTTCAGGGTTCAGGTTTTGGTGCAGGGTTTAGGGTTAGGCGCCTCTTCTGGGCGCTAGAAACAAAGGCAACTGAACCCATGTAAACGGACTCATTCAAGCCATGGTCCTGACTGAAGGCCAACACGCAGCACCAGTCACGGGGTGCAGAAAACGCCGTAAGTACGAAAGGTTTCCGAAAAGTGCATCCCGTCGACACGGACATCAAACAAGGCCAGTGGAGCTAACATGACCTCGTGGAAAATTCGGGCCTTGCGAAAACAGGCAACAAATACCGGAAATACCGTGGATTTCGCCTCTTGACTTGCACCCATGTAAACGGACACATATCAGCCGGTGCTGAAACACTGCAAACACCACAAGATTCGCGTGCTCCGCCTATAATCACCTGCCCCCCACAGCCCCCTCCCCCCCCCACCGCCCACTCCCAGTTTAGAAAAGTGACAAACCCCACGAAGCGGATACTAAAACAGTCCAAAACAACCGCGCATTGCTCATTTACCTACTTGCTCGATCTGGGGATTTTGCAGGAGGCTGACAAGGCTCTCGCAAGATAGCCCCGGTATGTCAAACGGCTTGCCATTGATCTGCCTTGGGGGGCTATGGCTCATGACACCGTAGGCTGGGGGGGAGGGGGCGGGGTTGAGACCTGTGGGTGGCCGCACTTCAACTCCAATCTCAATGATGGGGCGTTTAGTGTCATCTTGTGCCCTTAGGGCTTAGGGTTCGGGATCTGCATTCTTGCGTCCCAAAGACTCGGACTGATACATCGGCTCCTTCTCCACAGCAACTGTCCTGGGTCTATCATCTTGTTTGCTGCTGGTACGCAACTCAAAGGACCAGTTGGCTCCCCCGATGTTCCCTCTTATCCTAAACAGTCCTTAATCGGGATTCTGGTACCCCCCCTATCATAATCCCGATTAAGGACTGTTGGTATACGGGGGAACATCCCAAGCCCTTGCAAAACAACTTGCGGATTGGTCATTTACCTACTTCTCCCTTTTATTTTCTGGGAACTAAAGGAGACCCGAAGGTTGGTGGTTACTTGCTCGGCCGCTAGGTTTTTAGAGTTTAGGGTTTAGGGTTTAGGGTTTATGAAAGCTGTATGTTCTTGCCGGGATACCAATCTGGCTTTCGTGGGCCTTCTTCATGCGCGCCCGCGCCCATCGAAAAACAACGCCAGGCTAGTTCAGCCACAGAATTCTGAGAAAGGTCCGCAAGAAGGGAGATCTGCTTGAACCTGCATTGGCTCAGGGTTTTCTAGGAAGGTGCGGTGTCCAAAGCATGTTCAGTGGTTCTATACCGACCTTGGAACACTAGCTAAAATTATACTTTTAGCTTCTTCTTAGGAATTCTAGTACCCAAAAATTTATCAACTATTTAATCAATATTTTTAATTTTCGATAAAAAGTTTTTAACACCCCCTAAGGGTTGCCGTGCCTGGTCTGCCCCTGGACCCAGCTCTTCGCGTTGAGGTAGGCCTTCTCGCATCGCGGCGAGATGTAGATGTGGACATCTGTCTGCTGCTCCTGGGCTCATAGACTTGCAACCCCCCTAAAAACCCTAAGTCCTAAACCCCTTCAGAACACCGCTAAACAGGACCCCCTAAACCCTAAAGCCTAAACCCTAAACCCTAAACACTAAACCCAGGGAAAGCCTCAGACACATCCCAAGATCCGAGGCTCGAGCGGGATCCCCTCCGAGATGGGCTTCACTTCCCTCCAGTCCGCGATGAGCACGACCGACGAGTCCGACCTTCCCTCCAGCCACCTCGGGATTTAGGGTTTAGGGTTTAGGGTTGAGGGTTGAGGGTTTAGGGTTTAGGGTTTAGGGTTTAGGGTTTAGGGTTTAGGGTTTAGGGTTTAGGGTTTAGGGTTTAGGGTTTAGGGTTTAGGGTTTAGGGTTTAGGGTTTAGGGTTTAGGGTTTAGGGTTTAGGGTTTAGGGTTAGGTTTAGGGTTTAGGGTTTAGGGTTTAGGGTTTAGGGTTTAGGGTTTAGGGTTTAGGGTTTAGGGTTTAGGGTTTAGGGTTTAGGGTTTAGGGTTTAGGGTTTAGGGTTTAGGGTTTAGGGTTTAGGGTTTAGGGTTTAGGGGGTTTTCGATAACAAGGGACCCCGAATATAGACCCCCAAGTAGCAGGACCCCCCTTGTTGGACCCCAATAAGGCTAAACCCTAAACCCTAAACCCTAAACCCTAAACCCTAATATCGTAGACCCCCACGTGACTACCATGCGATAGGATGGGATGCTCCCAACTCTCTGGTCTTTGGTTCCCCGGATCTTAGCCAAAGAAATGGGTTTGGGGTTTGGGGTTTGGGGTTTGGGGTTTGGGGTTTGGGGTTGAGGGTTTAGGGTTTAGGGTTTAGGGTTTAGGGTTTAGGGTTTAGGGTGTAGGGTTTAGGGTTAGGGTTTAGGGCCCGACATCCCAACGAAGAGCTGGGTCAACCAAGAAAACGTCAGCAAGCCAGCTCCAACTTCTTGAGGGCGGGGCGAATAGGAACAGAAGAAGCGCCGGGATAAGGCCCAAAACAACACCAGTCCCATCACAGCGAAAGGAAGCAAGCGAGAAAACAAGGGGAAGGCCTTCAGCAGGCCAGGCATTGGGTTTCGGGGTTTACGGGCTCAAGGATCACCAGAATCAGCCCCCAAGAACTCGCGCTGTCAACGCCCGCCCGCGCCTGAGGAAGGTCGCCGCTTTCTTGCAGAAGAAGCACTTCCAGCCATAGCTCTCAGCGATGCCCCGCAGCATAACCTGGGTTCCCAGTAGCCTAAGGACATGAAGGCCGCCCATGTTTGCCTATTGTGGTTTATAGGGGATCCTAGACCCTAAACCCTAAACCCAAACCCTAAACCCTAAACCCTAAACCCTAAACCCTAAACCCTAAACCCTAAACCCTAAACCCTAAACCCTGAACCCTGCCGAAAACGAAATAAGGGTACTACCCCGGGCATCCTGGGAGCACGCTGCTCGTGAGTATCTTGCTTCATGGCGCCCTCGAAGCACCAGACAAGAACTGTGTTCGCCAGCAGCTGCGACTTTGGCGAGGTGACAGCCCGTTCCTAGACCCGGGAGTAACCTAGGAATAAAAAAAAGAAGTACCCTTTTTTGGGTTTGAAGGGGATTCTAAGGGAACCACAACCCTAAAAGATAAGGAAAAAAGGACCTACTCCCGGTCCGAGACGCATGTCCAGCTTCCATGGCGGGTGAGGACCCAAGTTCCCTAAGGCCCTAGCGTTTGTCCGCCTTTCACAACCGCCGAGACCCCAAGGTTGTTGGAGTCTCAGCCAGGACGCTCGAGAAGGGAAAAGCACGGTGTAGGGTTTAGGGTTCAGGGGTTAGGGGTCAGGGGCTTAGGGGGTTCAAGGTTTAGGGTTCGAGTTTTCGGGCTTAGACCTGAATACTGCCCACAATGAAGTGGCAAACCACGAAAGCTTTAGTGTCTCTTTTGAGCGTTTACGTCCCCAAACCTCAAAACCAACCCTGACCCCAAATCCTAAACCCATGCCTCCTAAAGCCCAATCCCAATCCCCAATCCCAACAACCGGCTTCCGCAAGCACCAAAGCCAGCGAAAAGAGATTTATCACTTCGATCATCCCCACCCTATCCCAAAGTGCATAATTTGCTGGGCCGGCACATTCCACTAACACTAGCAGCTCCTTGCAGCTTCGCCCTGTCTTGCGTCACAAGACAACAAGCTCAGCCCACTTTTTCGTGGATGGAAGCCTAGATTCAACTTGTCTTTGCAGCATGACATGATATTGGCCCAGCACTGCCTTCCCATTGGCTAAGGGATAAGGCCTAAGGGTACGGAGGAATGCGTCTACGATGCTATAAGCCCTAAGGGCTTGGGGCGAAGGGATACACTCCGATGCCTAAGACAGAGATGGTTCTCGAGGCGAGATTTTTCTGGAGACAGTTTGAATGGCACTGAACCCACAGAACCCTCAACTGCAAAGATAACTTGGGAGAGGCGCCCTGAACCCCGGAACCCCCAAGCACCCGAACCCTACCCTGTGACCCTAAACCCTAAACCCTAAACCCTAACCCCTGAGTCCTCACTGCACTGGGGCTCCACACCCAGCAGTTGCAGGTCGAGGCCATTGCGCACACCTCCACTGGAGATTGCAAGGGATTTAGGGTTTAGGGTTTAGGGTTTAGGGTTTTGGGCTAGGGTTTAGGGTTTAGGGTTTAGGGTCCTAAACTTAAACTTTTGCACCACGCGCGGATACACTTAACTCTGGTTCCTCAGTGCCTAAGGCCACTTTGAGGCGAAGAGCAAGTGAATGAAGGGTTCCATCCCAAAATACGACCTCATGCTCACGGTGTTCACATTGCATGCGTGCCAAAAGTGAGAGAAATACACGGTTTTTGGTGGCTTGGTTGTTACGGGTGTTTGGGTGAATGCGTGAGATCCATAATCATCACATTGTAGCTACACCAAAACCCCCCTTCACAATTAGTCCAGAATAAAAACGTGAATCATAATCTTGTATGTCGCAATGAATGTGCTTGTGAGGACTTTGTTCTTGTTAATGGTGGTTCCTCGTGAGTCCAACGAACAGTCTTTGGGGGAATCTTGCAGGTTGTAAAGAAAGATCACGCACCTGAATTTCCAATCACAACCAATCCACTAAACATGAATGGAAAAGATGTTGTTCGCCCCCTACTGAATATGCGGACGAGTGAAGGAAATAACAGTACTCGCCGGTGAACGAAGGGAACAATAGCCCGCGTGAAAAGATAGTTAGTACTATCCCTAAACCCTAAACCCGAAACCCGAAACCCTAAACCCTAAACTACCACTGGGCAGCCGTGGTGGGGTGGAGGCTCGAGAGGTTTAGGGTTTTGGGTAGGGTTTTAGGTTTAGGGTTTGGGGGTTTGGGGTTTGGGGGGTTTAGGGCTTTGGGGTTGAGGATTTAGGGTTTAAGGTTTTGGGGTTTAGGGTTTAAGGGTTTGGGGTTAGGGGCTTCGGGTTTAGGTTTTGGGGTTTTGGGGTTTATTTTCTGGGGTTTATGGTTTAGGGTTTAGGGCTTTGGGGTGTAGTGTTTAGGTTTAGAGGTGGTGGTTTTTGGGTTTAGGGTTCAGGGACGTTCAGGGTTTAGGGTCGAGGGGCTTGGGGTTTCGGGTTGTTGGGGTCTTGAGAGGTTTTCAGGCTTTAAGGTTCCCTCAAATCTAGGGCTTAGGTTTAGGAACCCTAAGCCCTGAAAGCTCGGAACCCCCTGCGCGACATCGCCTCAGCTGGACCCAGGAGTGTGGACGCCTGCAGCAGGACCTGGGTTCGGGGTTCGGGGTCTTGGGGTTTCGGGCTTAGAGGCTTTTAGGGGTTTGGGAGTTCAGGGTTTAGGGGTTTAGGGTTTAGAGTTTACGGTCCGGAGGGGTTTTGGTTTGGAGGGTTTTCGGGCTTGGGCTGAAAGGGCTGGGGCTTCAGCGCTGAAGGGTTTTTGGGGGCTTGGGGAACCCGACACCCTTAGCCGAAACCCTAAACCCTAAACCCTAAACCCTAAACCCTAAACCCTAAACCCTAAACCCTAAACCCCCACATCCATCCAAGACCGCGGGCCACGTCTGGCAAGCTTGCGCCAGAGCTGGGAAGCGGCTCAAGCAGAACAGGCCTGGCGGCAAAGACGTTGATGCGCGAGGGGACAGACGCTTTAAGGCTTCAAAGCTGCTGGGAGGTTCATGGTACTTATGAACCAGCTGTAACTGTATGTAATAACCCACGTATAAGCCCCTTAAGTGCCCTAACATGGTTAGAAGTACCATTATAAGTACAGTTCTAAGTACAGCTATAACTGGTCAAGAAGTACCATGAACCTCCAAGTAGAGACTAGGGGACGCCGTCGCACTCACGAGTCTCTCGCATTTTGTCGTCGAAATGGCCAAACGCTGCTTCGAGGGCATCCAACGCAACATCGGCAAAGAGCCCCGATGCCACCACATGCGCGATTAGCCAAGACTGAAACCAACATCTACATGATACGGGGGTTTACGATAATAAGGGTACCCTCCCAGGGGTCCATTTTAAAGGGGAATTCTACTATATTTTGGGGGGGGAAAGAGGGGTACCTCTATTTTCGCAAACCCCCATATGGGGCCATGTAAACCCTAAACCCGCTACAGCTCGCTCTCACTTGTTTAGCAAAGGCGGTCTGGGCGGCCCACCGCACTTATTAACCCATTATGGCTGCACTAAGGGGTCTAGGGTTGAGGACTAGGGTTAGGGGTACTTGTTAACCAAGTATAGCTGTACTGATAGCTGTACTTGGGTTGTAAGTACAGTGTTAGTTGGTCAGTAAGTAGGGACCTCCAAGTAAACCTTTCAGAAGCTTGTGGGCTCGAAGGGTTTAGGGTTGGGGCCTGGCACGGCCTTTTCCTGCACAGGCCCACTCATTCTGATTCCTACAGTCGAAGCACCAAGACCTAAACCCTAAGCCCTAAACCCTAAACCCTGAACCCTAAGCCCTAAGCCCTAAGCCCTAAACCCTAAACCCTAAACCCTAAGCCCTAAACCCTAAACCCTAAACCCTAAACCCTAAGCCCTAAACCCTAAACCCTAAGCCCTAAATCCTAAACCCTAAGCCCTAAACCCTAAACCCTAAACCCCTCAGCAAATTTAAAGCCCTGGACTCCAGACCTCGAAGCGCTACTGGCGAAGCTCCTTACGTTGCTCTTAACTCTACTATTTGCTTAAGAACCCCCCCCCCCAAAAAAAAAAAAAAACACAATCAATATATATATATATATATTTGATATGTATATTCATATCTATATTGATGTATTGATTTATTTATTTCAAAGTAGTCCCTATATCCCCCTTGTGAGGAAGAATACTCTCTTTTTTTGGGGGGTGGTGTGCTTAAGCAATTCCTAGAACTGCTTCCCGAACTTCCTGGAGGCTCTCCGCCGATGCCCGGACGATCGTGGCTTTACGGACGTGCAAGCTCGAGAAGCTTTGGCATGGGGGCGCCATGGTTTAGGGTTTAGGGTTTAGGGTTCAGGGTTTAGGGGTTTAGGGGTTTAGGGGTTTAGGGGTTTAGGGGTTTAGGGGTTTAGGGGTTTAGGGGTTTAGGGTTTAGGGTTTAGGGTTTAGGGTGGGTTTAGGGTTTAGGGTTTAGGTTTAGGGTTTAGGGTTTAGGGTTTAGGGTTTAGGGTTAGGGTTTTTAGGGTTTAGGGTTTAGGGTTTAGGGTTTAGGGTTTAGGGGTAGGGTTTAGGGTTTAGGGTTTAGGGTTTAGGGTTTAGGGTTTTTAGGGTTTAGGGTTTAGGGTTTAGGGTTTAGGGTTTAGGGTTTAGGGTTTAGGGTTTAGGGTTTAGGGTTTAGGGTTTAGGGTTTAGGGTTTAGAAGAGTTTAGGGTGTGCCTGTGGCCCAAGGTGCCACCATGTGAAGTAGGGTGTATATTTCTTGTACCCCCCAGAGCCCCCGCCCTAAACCCTAAACCCTACTTCACGTCAACCCCCCAAACCCTGATTCAAAAACATGAACGTTGGAGGCGGCCACGACCGGTTAAGGTCTCCAAGGGCTTCGGTTCAAGCCTAAACCCCATGAACCCTAAACCCCTAAACCCCATGAACCCTAAGCCCTAAACCCTAAACCCTAAACCCTAGCCCTAAACCCTAAACCCCATGACCCTAAACACCGAGGATTTGGGGAAGAGGGGGGGGGGGTTTAAGCTTCTGGGGTTTAGGGTGTAGGGTTGAGGGTTTAGGGTTGAGGGCGGTCTCTCAGGGCTCATACAGGACTCTTAGGGTGTACGGTCGGATTGTTAGGGACTCTTTGGGGGAGGCTTTGCGCGAGTGCGGGCTTGAGGGTTTAGGGTTTGGGAGGGGACGGTACTGAGCGCTTGTCTGTTTATATTTTTTTACATTCTTTGAAGTTTAATCCTCACACAGGAATGTCACTTGATGACATAGAAGACGAGATACCTTGGCTGATTCACAATCTGTCGGCTGCATATGCACTCCAATTATACGTGACTCACATCATTATACTCCTGGTATACGCGCTTCACACACAGCCACATGTCTTTTCCCCGTCCCGATCGCGCCGTGCGATGTGTTCGCATGTGTCTCCTAACGCCTTACGGCTTTGCGGAGGGCTTCTTGCGAGCTACCTTTACCTTTGCGGCAGGTTTCTTCGCTACAGCCTTGGCGGCGGGCTTCTTGTGAAGCAAGCGACTACGTGCTTTGACGTTGGTTCTACGGGAAATGTGGACGGGTACGTCACGAAGATGCTCATTGTAGAAGAGGATCGCTTCACGTATCCAAAAGCGGCGCGAATGAGGACGAAGCCCATTGGCGAAGAAGTTGAGCGTCCGGATCCAGGCGTTGAAGGACTCTGCCACATTGGTACGGACTGTGCTGCAGCGACGCTGTTCCTTCTTTGTCCACGTTCTTTTCTCGCACCGGTGATTTGGCGCATGGAAGACGTCGACGACCCAATATTTGATGTCCTTGAAGTGACCGGCCTTATCGTGCTTCTGCACGTAGCTTTGGAAATGACAGGCATCGTCGTGTATGAGAAGGTCCGGCTCAACACGAGGCATCTCCATCACCTTTGCGAGCAGGCATTTTGTCATCGTGGTTCTCATTGGCTACATGTTCGATGGCACCCAAGACTCTGCGGCTATCCGGGTCTAAGGCAAATTGCCACCCGCCAGTTCGTTGTGGCAAAGCCAACCGCTTGGTATCCTTGCGCTTACATGAGCACGATCTCTCGTCCTCATGCACTCGCTTGCGGGGATGACCCGCCTTGGGCACCACACGCTCGGGATCACATCCTGGAACGAGTGGACGATGTAAGCCAAAGTGCCCGTCGAATGCAATGGCACCTACGTTGTGTGTTGGCGGGAAGAGCATAAGTTCACGAAGTCGCACGGCGTGCTTGGCCGGGTAATCAAGGTTGAAGGGGATCACTTCACTGGGAGTTTTCCTTGCCAAGGCCCATGCCTCAAGTGCTCGAAGTAAGTAGTCTCTCATAGTTGCCCTCCTGTTGAACATGAGATCATTGTCGGCATGAAAGATCTCGAGTACTGCCGCCTCTTGTCCCGGCGCATTCTTAGCCCGTAACAGTCGAAGGTACGTCAAGTGTAGGTACGGCATGGAGAAAGCCGTGTAGTAGTTCACGAACAGCACGCCACTCTGTTCCATGTCTTCGAAAGACATGCAATTGATGTGCTCGCCTTGCAAGTACATGATGTTATGGCGAACAGTTGTCCTACACCTGTTGCAGCATTTGCGAACCGACTTGACGTCCTCGATTGTTTCTGGAACCGATGAGGATGGCGTCGCACGTTTCTGTAGCTCTCTCGTAGAGGGCTTTGTCACAAGCCGGACACTTCCAATGGGGATACTTGTACGAAGCCATGTCAACTAAAGTGCTTATAAGCATACTGTGCACAACGAGAGCAGCAACTGGCTCACATGAAACGTTTTTTTTTCGTGGGCTGTCCTATGTGGCTCAGTCCTTCTGAGTGGACCGCCTTCTGCGGTTTGCTCACGGAATCACTAGACAAAGATCATACTCAAAACTCTAGTGTTCTTTCCCCTCAGTCACCGCCATTCGTGTAGGAGTCAAGGTTCATCTACGTCTGCGAGTGAAGATCCCGCGCCGCCTCCTCATCTGGATCAGGACTTTGTGGATCTTCTTCTGACTGAGTTTTCTGCTGCTTCTGTGGAGGAGAGTGGATTTGGGGGCTTCTCGCTGAAGCTTCGGCACTGGACCGACGTGGAGGAGTTGAAGGCATAGGTATGGATTCGGCAACCGTCTCATTCTCAAAGTCCAGGTGCCATGAGTCATACGTTGCACCTCGCCTCATGTACTCTTTCTCCTCGGGGGATGCCAACAGCTCGTGCATGAGGTCCTGCTCCTTGTTCAAGCTATCTTCAAAGCTGGGGTACTTGATGCAACGCCCCTCCTTGTAGTGGCTGTAGTAAGATTTGTTGTCACCACGAAGCCAACCTTCGGTGATGCCACCTTCCTGGAAGCGATGGATGCGCTCAGATTGATGCTCGCTGGCTAAGCGAACGTATACGGCTTTGTGGCCGGCAATCACCACGGTACCTCTCTTGAGGATTGCCATCAGGTGCGGCATGGGGGCTTCATTCATGGCAGAGTGGAACATGTCCTTGAAGTGCTGCCAGCCGATGTGGTCATAGAAGGGTAGGTCAGGCTCCTTGTCGGGGTTCCATTCATTGTTTAGCAGAATCCTTACCTGATTCCTCTCAAACTTTGCGGCTCTGTAGCGAGCGTCTACCAGGGTCGTTTCCCCGACATCCAGGAATGACTTGATGTCTTCGAGACTCATAGACGGCAAGATGGGATCGTCTAGGAGCACAGGGACGGAAATCTCTCCTGGTCGGTCTCGAAACCCATCGATTTGCTTGGAGCGCCTCCATCCCACCATTGCGTCCGTGAGATTTCGTGAGGACAGCGTGTACCTGGTGACGGCGAGGGACAACACGATGGCGAGAGGTGTTTTTCCAATGCCAGGACGACCTAGGAGAAGCAACCCATGCGTGCGCATGGTCGGCACGATCAGAGGCAAGATCTTATTCACAAACTCGTGATTGAGGTCTGTCACGAGGAGCGGGAAGAAATACTCAGGTTCAGCTTGAGAGTTGCCCGTAGACCGATTCCGGCATGCTGTGTTGACGACGTGCATAGGCCAGCAGTATATTGGTGAGTCCTTGTCACGCACGTTCAGCAAAGCCCACAAGAACTGTTCGTTCTTCCCATTGGATAGGGGCGACTGCGAGTTGATGAAGTCTATCCCCTCCTTGAGCTTCTCGGCACTTGGCTCCCATGAGGATCCATCCTTATCCGAAGGGTCCTTGGTGGGACGCTTCAGTTTCTCCCCCAAAGACTGTGTCAGCCACTGATCACCGGCAATGTTGGATAGCATCACCATGAAAGCGCACTTCACAAGATCAGAGTTGCTTGCAATCTTGTAGTTGAGCAACATAGTCTTGTCCCGGCAAAACACTCTGACGACACCCCATGGCAGGGAGATGTTGGAGTGAAAAAAGTTCAGCACGGAGTTGCTGGACGAGTCAATGACCATTTGCAGAGCGCACGCTTCACCTAGCTCACCTCCGGGACGTACACTGTCAGGTAGATCGCCTATTTTGGTAGGATCCTCAGTCATGACTTTGCGAATGCGCTCTTGATCGTCCGGAGTCACGTCGGTGATGATGCTGAAGAATTCTTTGAATTTTTTTCCCTTGCCATGTATCTCCACCAACGGCAGATCCGAAAGAGTGTACTTGCCCTCCTCTATCTTCTTGTGGACATGCTTGGAGCCGAACTTCACGTACATCCCCTGGGCCTGTGCGATGCAGTCCTGCACGACGAACTACCAGACGCGAGAAAGGAAGCGATATCTACTTCTTCACCTTGACGATGACGCAAGACGCAAGGACGCAAGTGCATGAGTTGCATAGAACAAAACTCACTTCAAGATGCACCACATGCTTATAAGCGTGCAAGCTGCTTATAAGCACTTTGTTTTCTCAAGCGGTGATGGGAAGACGCATTCAAATTGCCACTCTGACTCAGTTTCACTAAGCCTTATCCCACTGCTTCTTTGCAGTGCGAATGTGCTTTAGCATGTTCTTGACGACACGAGTCTTTGCACGGGAAGTGTCAGCCTGCGGTGCAAGTGAGACGACGCTTTGCCAGGCATCGTGCCACTCAGTCGTCCACTGAGATGTATCCACCTCACTCATGGAAGAGGTAGAGGAAGATGAACTCGAACTGGATGAACTCTCCTTGTCATCGGAACCGTCACTCTCACGGTCAGCAGCCTGCTTGTTCGTCGCATCTGATGACTCTGTTGGTGGGACGACATTCTCCTCGACAAAGGGAGCGCTGACAACTGGGTTCTCTGCATCTTGAAGTGGAGTGGCATCAGCTATGGCCAACACCTTTGAAGAGGCTACGCTCTTCTCGACATGGGGAGTGCTGAGACCTGGGTTTTCTGCATTCTGACGTGGAGCAGCATCGGCTATGGCTAACACCGGCTGCTTGGCTTTGGAGCCACGTTTTGGAGCTGCTAGCCATTTGCGAAGGGCTTCTTCGGCACGTGGATCCCAGCCGCCTTGAGGTCCTGTTTGTAGCTGGAACTTGCCTTGGAGGTAGCACAAGTGGGAAAGCAACTGGCGCGCGGTGAGGTCCTGTTTGGTCGGGTGTGTAGCGAACGTGCTGTCCTGGATCTTGGCGAGTACATCTGAAACCATAGGCACACTCATGGTACCGGGTGAGGCTGCACGAGTCGGCATATCCGAAGCTGAGCTAGGTTGCCCATCACTGCCGTGGACACTCAAGTTTGTCACTTCTAAGCGACATACTCCGTTCTCCACATGCATAAACCCTGCCACTGCAGCCATTCGTTTCATGGCGTAACAAGGAAGGTGGTTAACTACGACTACACGAGACGCTAAGAAAACCGAAATCCCTGCAGCAGTACGACTGGAATGGCCCATCACTGCCGTGGTCACTCAAATTTGTCACTTCTAAGTGACATACTCCGTTCTCCACATGCATAAACCCTGCCACTGCAGCCATTCGTTTCATGGCGTAAGAAGGAAGGTGTTTACTGTTACTACACACACACACACACACACACACTATTGCTGCCGAGGTGCATTCATACATCATGTTGCTGCCGAGGTGCATCCTTTTTTAAACATAGATATCTGAGACATAAGGGAGTATATGGGGGTATAGGGAGTAAACTTATTTGGACGCAATTGAGGCACCTATATACCGTACATCTTCAGCTACATACTGCTTATAAGCAGCATACTTGCTTATAAGCATCCTTTGATAGTATATATACCCATGTAACATACAATAACATAACCCTCGTCGCATAGCGGGTGCAGCTCCTTTGGGCAGAGCTCTCATGGGTAAAGCTCTTAGGGGCGAAGCCCCTATGGGCAGCATTCGTCTGCTGCCCCTAATAGGAACATTTTGGTTATCGGACATGGCTGGCCGCGTTCAGACTCGAGCTTTAACAGCCCTAGTACTATCTTAGTCCTTATATACAGAACATATAACCTGTAACCCTGACATGTTTGCATCTAACTTAATATAGGTAGGTCCTGAGCATTTCATTATATACTGCGGTAGGGCTATACGTAGCCTCGTGAGGTACAGGGGGCCTAGGGGACTTAGAGATTCAGCCACAGGCAGTCGGTGAGGAGAATGTGCGCCTCACCACGGCTGAGTTCTTTGTGTTCTTTTTGTTGGGGGGGTGGGGGGGGTGGGGGGGGGGGGGGGGGTGGGGGGGGGTGGGGGGGGGGGGGGGTGGGCTGGGGGGTGGGCCGGGGGGGGGGGGGGGGGGGGGGGGGTGGGGGGGGGGGGGGGTGGGGGGGGGGGGGGGTAGTCTTGGCTATGTTGGAGAACCCCCCCCCCCTCCCCCCCTGCCTGCATAGCATACTTCCACTGCAATTGTTTTAAGAAAACCTAATGCTTATAAGCAAACATGAAATCAGTCACACCGGAAATAAAAGTAAAATTACTACATCATTGTGAATAGTACGACAAGATAAGTAGAAGAACATTAGGCTTTAAGTGGATGGTACAAAGCGCTTGTTTGTACGTAAGAAAACTACGCAAGTACTAATGCCAACCCATACTTGTATAGAAATACAAAACAAAACAAGCGCTCAGTACCGTCCTTTCTGTAGGGTTTAGGGGTTTAGGGTTTAGGGCTTAGGGTTTAGGGTTTAGGGTTTAGGGTTTCGGGCTTAGGGTTTAGGGTTTAGGGCTTAGGGTTTAGGGTTTAGGGTTTAGGGCTTAGGGTTTAGGGTTTAGGGTTTAGGGCTTAGGGTTTAGGGTTTAGGGTTTAGGGTTTAGGGCGTTGCATGGCGGCCCAGGAGCCAGGAAAACTGAATCGGCTCCTTCGCCGCCGGAAACGGCAGTTTCGGGACACTGCCAGGCTTGGGCCTTCAGGGCTCTCTGCCCTAAAGCCTATAGAACCCTAGACCCTAAACCCTAAACCCTAAGCCCTAAACCCTAAACCCTAAACCCCTCAACCCTAAACCCTAAATCCCAAGCCCAGATTCGTGCACGTCACATCGCAGCTTCTCCGGGCGCATGGGGAGACGCCCCGCACAAGCTGCTGGGCCCTCCTCCTGGATGTCTTATTCATTATCTTGTTTTCCTTTCAAAAGTCTTTCTAATTCTTTTTCTTTCTTATTTCATCATAACTTTATTCATTATTTAAATTCGTATTATTATCATGTTTTACTATTAGAACAGAAATACGATAATAAGATTACAAATGAAATAAACGAGCGCAGTGAGTGCGTTCATTTGCCCATTTACAATTCTTAGTTTTAATATCGTGCATCAAGAAAGCCTCAATGATATGTAATTCTTGGGCAAATATGCTATATTAATAGGGCCTTTGTGTCAGTACTCTCAGGGGCATTTTGGCCCGAAGGCCGACAGGGCTTAGGGTTTAGGGTTTAGGGTTTAGGGTTTAGGGTTTAGGCTTTAGGCTTTAGGCTTTAGGCTTTAGGTTTTAGGCTTTAGGCTTTAGGCTTTAGGCTTTAGGCTTTAGGCTTTAGGCTTTAGGCTTTAGGCTTTAGGCTTTAGGCTTTAGGGTTTAGGGTTTAGGGTTTAGGGTTGAGAGTTTAGGGTTTAGGGTTTAGGGTTTAGGGTTTAGGGTTTAGGGCTTAGGGTTTAGGGTTTAGGGCTTTGGGTCCTTAGGGTTTAGGATTTAAGGTTTAGAGTTTAGGGTTTAGGGTTTAGGTTGTAGGTTTTAGGGTGGAAGGTACGAACATAACCCATTTTTGGGCGCTGTAAGCCGTAGACCCTAAAGACAAAACGTCGTGAAAACCTTCACCTGCGCCCGGAAGCACGTGCAGCACGAGCCAGTCATAATGGCAAAATCTCAGCGAAGGACCGAACTCCAGCTCCCAGTTCCTCTACTTAGGGTTGAGGGCTCAAAAACTAGCACTCGGGCTGAGGTTTTAGGGTGCATCTAGGGTGCGAGCCCATCAGGAGTCCGCTGCGAGTACTGACAGACTCGTTTCCCGAATCATGGGAGCGGGGTTGGGGGCGGGGGGCAAGATCCCTAAACCCTCCCGTGCTCGAGCATAAGCTTCCTAGGTTGAAAGCTTCATATTTCGCAGGGGACAAAGAAAGGCAACCTTATGGTGAAAGACCGACATGCAGGGAGTGGAATAGGGTCCGACGACAGGCACGGCGCGTGGAAAACGAGCGCAAGCTGCTGGAAAGCATTCTGCTTGGCTTGGAGTGAGACACGCTGGCTTCGACACAAACCTGCATGTTAGGGCAAATTGAGGGCAAGCAGGTGAATCTCTGACTAGCCCGAGCAACATCGCACACCTGAACTCGAAACCCTGAGCCCCCAATGTCACATTCTGAGGCTTCCTGCACTACATCTGCCGCACGAAAAAGCCGCCCACTGGGAACTTCAAATAAATCGGAGACCCTAAACCCTAAACCCTAAACCCTAAGGCCCTAAAAAGGGGTGCCTCCATGCACTGGGCAGGTCTCTTCGCAGCCTTATGAAAACTGCACGCGGCCTCTGCTCCACCCTAAACCCTAAACCCTAAACCCTAAACCCTAAACTCTAAACCCTAAACCTAAACCCTAAACTTCAAACCCAAAATGCAGGTCCGGGTCGATTGCGGGAGATTTTCAGGCAGCAAGCTGCGTGGCGCGTGCTCCTGTGGCAGGGCACGAACTTGAGAGCTTTGACGAGTTCAGGTTTTGGCTCTACGGTGGAACAGGTTTAGGGTTTAGGGTTTAGGGTTTAGGGTTTAGGGTTTAGGGTTTAGGGTTTAGGGCTTAGGGTTTAGGGTTTAGGGTTTAGGGATTAGGGTTTAGGGCTTAGGGTGAAGGTTTCGGGGGACTCCGGAGAGTTTAAGGGGCTCATGGCTTCGGGTTAACCGTTTGAATGCTCGGGTTCACCGGTCTGAGTTATGATGCTAGGGCTTCACGCATTGGGTTTAGGGTTTAGGGTTTAGGGTTTAGGGTTTAGGGTTTAGGGTTTAGGGTTTAGGGTTTAGGGTTTAGGGTTTAGGGTTTAGGGTTTAGGGTTTACGGGTTAGGGTTTAGGGTTTAGGGTTTAGGGTTTAGGGTTTAGGGTTTAGGGTTTAGGGTTTAGGGTTTAGGGTTTAGGGTTTAGGGTTTAGGGTTTAGGCTGCGAGTTTCTCCTTTCGAAGCGCCAAGACAAGCGATGAAGGCTGCCTGTCCCGCGAGATCGTCTCCCGATACGAAGGATGCAACGAATATTGCTAACTAGCCTCCCCAAAACCCTAAACCCTAAACCCTAAACCCTAAACCCCAAACCCCAAACCCTAAACCCGAACTAAACCCTTATGGCTTCGGCAGTTTGGACCCACGTCATTCTATCAGTTCGCATCAAGCATTGGGTCACCCGAAGCTGCCGACGCAGGCTGTCTCACTCTCGGTCACTCTCCCAAGATCTCGCTCCTAAGTTTAGGGCTTAGGATTTAGGGTTTAGGGTGTTTAGGGTTTAGGGCTTAGGGCTTAGGGATTAGGGTTTAGGGTTTAGGGTTTAGGGTTTAGGGTTTAGCAGCCAGAGACCCAAAAATTTCGAGACCATCTCCCCCGCCTCAGTGTGGGATCAGCTTGTGCCGCGTTTGCTGATACATCTGCCACCTGCTTGGGCCAGGTCGGATTCAGGTGCTTAGGGTGGGGCTTCAGGGTTTAGGGGCAAAGCCCCACACTAAGCCCAAAGCGGAATATGTGTGGCAGGGGGGGAGACTATGGCAAGATCTGCGATGAGCTTGGGTCGGTGAGCTCAACCCTGAAAAGGAACATGGCCACCCAAGACATGAAGCTAGTACACAAATTTTGGGGCGCTGAGAGAAAGGGGACCTCAACTGGACAGATCTCCAAACATCTACACGTACATGTACATCTACGTATATACATGCACGTACACATGTACGGACACATGTATATACATGTGCATATACATGCTATGCATGTACATATCTGCATGTGTAGATAGATCGACACAATTGAACTAGCAGAAAGCCTCAGCTTTGGTGCAGTTGTAGGATTCGGGGGCTCTGACCTTGGGCGCGGGGATTCGAAACAGTAAGCCCCAACCACAGGGACCCCTGCCCTAAACCGAAACCCACATAAACTCCTAAACCATAAGCCCCTGAGCCCTAAACCCTAAACCCTCTAAACCCAAAAAACCCTAAAAACCCTAAAAACCCTAAAACCCTAAAAACCCTAAAAACCCTAAAAACCCTAAAAACCCTAAAAACCCTAAAAACCCTAAAAACCCTAAAAACCCTAAACCCTAAACCTCGACCTGCTCCCAGCCCACGCGCCTGTGCTGAGCTAGTCCTTGCCACTTCTTCAGCTCGGCCGGCTTATACCTTGGACTCAATCGTCTGAGCCCTAAACCGCCTAAACCCTAAAGCTCAGTGCTACACACCCTAGACCGTAGGAAGCATGAAGTGAAGGCATAAGTACATATGTATATATATATATAGAGGAGAAGAAGCACGGCACCCTTCGTCTGAAGGCCACACCAAAACTGAAGAGCACTTCCCTACTGCTGAAGGCCCAAGAGAACGGGCCCTTCCACACCCAAGCCTTGCATCCTGAACTCTCCAACCTGAACCCTGAACCTTAAACCCTAGACCTTACAACAATGGAGAAAAGTTTGTCCTCAGGTCCGGGGCATGTTCTGAGCAACCCCGTGTGAAAGAATTGCCCATAGCCGCCAAAGGGGCGGAGGAAGGGCCAAGAAGAAAATGAAAGCTTCGAGCCTGTCAGGGGCAATTTGCGCACAGAATCTGCGGATTTTGGAATCCTTGGACGGCTTAGGCAGGGCAGGGCCCCCTACTGATGCATGATGGAGGGCTCAGGGTTTGGGATTTCGGGCTCGCTGTGCGTGTAGCCGTTAAGAGCTTTAGGGTCTTAAGGTTTCGGTAGGGTTTCAGGGCTTCAAGCCTTCAGTGTTTTTGTTGGGGGGCGTTTTGCATTCATGGTGTCCATCTCTCTCGTTCCAGCCTTACAGCCCTGAAAACTCTGATGGGTGGGTTGTTGAGGGTCTTTAAGAGCGGGAGTGGAGCAACACACACTAAACCCCAAAGCCCCAAACCCTAAACCCTAAATCCTGAACCCTAAACCCTAAACCCTCAACCCTAAACCCCAAACCCCAAACCCTAAACCCATGATCTTCTGAGACCCCTGCCAGGTGAGGGGCTCGAAGGCCTTCGTCTCCTGCGTGCTGGCAGGCGGGGAAGTTTCGGGCTTGGGGGCTTGCAGTTTGGAGTCAGGGTTTTAGGGTTTAGGGTTTAGGGTTTAGGGTTCAGGGTTCAGGGTTTAGGGTTTAGGGTTTAGGGTTTAGGGTCTAGGGTCTAGGGTCTAGGGTCTAGGGTCTAGGGTCTAGGGTCTAGGGTCTAGGGTCTAGGGTCTAGGGTCTAGGGTCCAGGGTCTAGGGTCTAGGGTCTAGGGTCTTGGGGTAAAGGGTATACGGTATACGTGGAGGTTCATGGTACTTGTTAAACAATTCTAACTGTGCGTGTAACCCACTTATAACCTTTGAGTGCCCTAATTCTGATTATAAGTGCAGTTATAAGTACAGTCATAATTGCAGTGAGTACCATGAACCTCCAAGCAGGGCTTTGGGATTATAGGGCTTCGGACGATTTCATGGCTTGATGCTCAGCCGAAACCCGCGAAACCTCGAAACGCCTCCCTTCTCTTGGCCCCAGGAATCTTCGAGCGCCGAAAGCCCTTAACCTCTAAACCCCTAAACCCCTGAACCCCTAAACCCCTAAACCCCTAAACCCCTAAACCCCTAAACTCCTAAACCCCTAAACCCCTAAACCCCTAAACCCCTAAACCCCTAAACCCCTAAACCCCTAAACCCTGAACAGGTGCTTGTCGCAGGAGCTCAAAACCATGGGTCAGTCCGAAGCAACCTGGACTAGCCCGCAAACCCTTCAGAACACCCCTGAACCGAACCCTAAACCCCTCAACTGCCTCAACCCCTAAACCCCTGAACCCCCTAAACCCCTAAACGCCAAAGCCCCTAAACCCCTAAACTCGAAACCCGAAAGCCTAAACCGGTTTCGGGTCTAAACCCTAAACCCTAAACCCTAAGCCCTAAGCCCTAAACCCTAAACCCTAAACCCTAAACCCTAAACCCCAAACCCCAAACCCTAAACCCTAAACCCTAAACCCTAAACCCTAAACCCTAACCTACGCAAGGGGCTCCTCGACTAAGCTGTCGAGCTGCTGCATGGAACAGGGCTCCTGTTAGTCAACTCAGGGTCCTTTTTAGGGCTTTGGGGCTTAGGGTTTAGGGTTTAGGGTGTAGGGTTTAGGGTTTAGGGCTGCTTCATGGTGGGTTTAGGGTTTTGGGTTTTGGGCTTAGGGGTTTTAGGGCTTTAGGGCTTCGGGCTTGGGGTGTAGGGTGTGGGGTTTAGGGCTTCTTTTAGGGCATTCCGAGGGTATGGGATTCAGGGCTTCGGGGCTCTCGGGGGTTTAGAGGGTTTGGGGCATCGGGTAATAGGGTACGGGCAAGAGCGCTTGGGGTTGGAGGTTCAATCTTCGATCCTTCGAGCGTCTATATACCTTAGATAGGGTTTAGGGTATTAAGGTAGTAGGGTACTAGGGTATTAGGGTATTAGGGTTTAGAGTTTAGGGTTTAGGGTTTAGGGTCTAGGGTTTAGGGTTTAGGGTTTAGGGTTTGGGGTTTAGGGTTTAGGGTTTAGGGTTTAGGGTTTAGGGTTTAGGGTTTAGGGTTTAGGGTTTAGGGTTTAGGGTTTAGGGTTTAGGGTTTAGGGTTTAGGGTTTAGGGTTTTAGGGTTTGGGGTTTAGGGTTTAGGGCCCCCTCCAGAACCCCTAAATAACCCCTTGTGCTGGAGCAGGGCCCAGGGCCTCAAATACATACGCCTCAAAACCAAAGGCCCTCAACACATAACACCAGTTGCTTGCAGAGCGTAAGATTGCTTTGACCCCAAAAAACCAACAACAAACATTCAAAAAAAATACATAAGAAGAAGAAGAATACATGCACACCTATATTAATCATAATAGAACAAAAAAATCAATAAATAAAAACAATGAACGAAATTCAGCCTGTCAATCCGTTCTCAAGCAAACGCGCCTCGCAATAAGCGGCGTAGGATGCCAGGAAGTGCCTGCTTCGAGAATTTGGGGGGGTTAAATCAAGCTCAGGTTCTTAGTTGTTCAGTAACCTGGGGGAACTAAAGGTTAACCTTCGGGAAAAAAAGGGGATTATATTACCCCAAAAAGGTTAAAGGTTACCTACTCTACTACTAGGGGTTCAGAAGACCTTCAATGTGTTGGAGCGGGGCGCGGAAGGCGACGTTCGTGCCCAAGCTTAAGTTTAGTGCACCCGCGAAAACATTTGCCACTCCGCTTGCAATGTGGCTCCCTGTCGCTCCGAGTCCGAACGAAAAGCAGATCCAAAATAGCCATTACACCCTAAACCCTGATTGGCTCACTGGCGCCTTAGGTCCTCCTCTGCGAAGCCTTCGGGTCTGCGAAACCTTAGGGCGCATGACATGTCTGGAACTGATTTCGCGCCCAACTCAAGCCCTAAACCCTAAACCCTAAAGCCCTAAACCCTAAAATCGCTAGGTTGGGGGGAGGGGGGCCCTACAACTTCCCGGCCTCCTACAATTTCCTGCCCTTTCACGGCCTTTACGTCTTCTGGTGTTCAGGGCTTGGGGTGATTTAGCGTTTAGGGTTTAGGTTCAGGTTGAGGGTTTAGGGTTTTGGGTTTAGGGTTTGGGGTTTAGGGCTTAGGGTTAAGGGTTTAGGATTCTGCATGGGGCTTGTGTAAAAGTGACCCGAAGGGTCCTTGGGGTCAATAGCTGTGCGCATGTGGTGGCACTGAACTTTGCGTTTTCAGGTTGGTTCAGGCCGTTTAGGCCAAACCCAGAGCATCCCAACCATAAACCCGGAACCCTGACCCTGTCCCACCAGCCAAAGGCGGGGTTTGGGGTGTTTGAGCTCGCTTCTGAGTCCCTCGCAGCTTCATCCAATCGAATCCGCGGTAGTTGGGGCCTGCGTCCCGGGTTAGACCCCCTAAACCCTAAACCCTAAACCCTTGGGGCTGAGGGTTTGGGATTTGATGTGACCCTTAGGCTGTCTGGCCTGAACCCCGCAAGTACTGAGAATGCACCGATACAAAGACCAAAACGTGGACTGCACGCCCTGTTGGGTTTTGGGGTGTAGGGTTTTGGTTTCAGTTTGGGCCCTTATCAGCTTCAGGGCTTAAACCGAAAAAAAGTTTAGGGTTTAGGGTTTAGGGTTTAGGGTTTCGGGTTTAGGGTTTCGGGTTTAGGGTTTCTTGGGTTTCCGAGCTTCTCTCAAGAGGGGGGCCTTAGGACTTTCCCTAAACCCTAAACCCCATCCTGAATGCAGGAGTTACACGTCGGAAGGCACCATTTTCCCGCTGAAACTGTCTCGCCATCCAACCCCTTGAGGGTTTAGAGTTTAGGGCTTGGGGTTTAGGGTTTAGGGTTTAAGGTTTAGGGTTTAGGGTTTAGGAATCAGGGTTGTGCAGTGGGAGTGAGGTTGACATCCCATGCGCTGTCCTGGGTACTGAAGTTGAAGATTGAACCAACAGACTGCCAACCATCGTGGTGCCCTAAACCCTAAACCCAAAACCCCAAAACCCCAAAACCCCAAAACCCCAAAACCCCTAAACCCCAAAAGCCCAAAAACCCAAAAACCCCAAAAAACCCATCCCTAGACCCCTGACCCCCCATCCGCAATCACCCTAACAATGCGTGTCTAGATCTCCGAAACGAGGTTGAATAAGGCGCAGCCAGATTAAGGTAGGGTTAGGGTCCCGAGAACCCTGGATCCTAACACGCCCACACGCCGAACCCGAATCCCTAAACCCCCAAACCCTGAGCCAAACTCGAACGCTGCTCTAAACAAACCCGCAACTCAAACGCAGAGCCATCCCCCAAGATCAGGCAAAATCAGGGCTCTGATTCTACAAATTGCTTAAGAATCCCGAAAAATATGTAAAGACTCTTCCTTACTAAGGGTAATGTAGGTAGGGGTTATTATTTCTTATTCTTTTGGGGGTTCTTGAGCAAAATAGTAGGATTCTACGTAACCCAAGTTGCAGCAGTATTGAAGAATTCCCACACTGGTACCTAGGTTAAACTGATGGTCAGTGGAGGTGCCGCCAAGCTCGAAGTCAATGAGGCGCACGTCACCTTGTCGATGGGGCAGAGAGATCTCCCGTACCGAATCCCTTCATTCTTCGAGATTATGTATGGTGCAGTGTCGCCCAGTCCCCCCCCCCATGGGGTTTAGGGTTTAAGGGTTTAGGGTTTAGGGTGTAGGGATTGTGGGGGGGGGGGGGGGGACTGTTGACACAGCGACGCGGAAAAACAGGGGTACCCTTTTTGGGTGCACCTGCAAGGTATTCTATTCTATTTGGGGTATAGAAGGGGTACCCCTACTTTGGGAAATACCCATATAGGTTCCTCCCATAGAAGGTTAGGGGGTGAGGGCTTTCGGGTACTCAAAAGACAAACCTAAGAAACCTAAGCTCTACTTGGAGGTTCATGGTACTTCTTAACCAACTAAACTGTACGTATAGCTGTACTTATAACCATAATTGGGGCACTGAAGGGGCTTCGAAGTGGGTTATAAGTACGGTTGTACTTGATTCATAATTACCTTAAACCCTAAACCCTGAACCCTAAGATAAGCACCTTAAACCCTAAACCCTAAACCCTAAACCCTAAACCCTAAACCCAATAAGCACCGGAACCTCCAAGTAGCACCCCCTCGCCATGCAAGCTCCTGAAGTCTGCCGAGCCGCCCAGGTGCTCCAGAACGTTGGAGGGCTTCAAGTCTCCATGTCCGCAGACCTCAAGCTGTTTTGGTAGGGTTTCGGGTTTAGGGTTTAGGGTTTAGGGTTTAGGGTTTAGGGTTTAGGGTTTAGGGTTTGGGGTTTTAGGGTTTAGGGTTTAGGGTTTAGGGTTTAGGGTTTAGGGTTTAGGGTTTAGGGTTCAGGGTTCAGGGTTCAGGGTTCAGGGTTTTAGGGTTTAGGGTTTAGGGCTCAGGGGTTAGGGACTTTGGGATGGTTTAGGTACCTTCTTTTGCTGTAGAAACCCCTGTATCAGAAAGTAGGGTCCTTATTTAGAACAATCCCGAAGAACCCTGAACTCCGAACACTTATGCCTGAGATCCTAACACACTCAACCCTGACTGAAATCTCAGGTCATGTTCTCTTTAGTCAGCTGCACACCTTCTCCAAGAAGGCAAGCCCAAAGCCTGAAGTCTTCTTATTGATACCAGTCATAGCTGCCCTAAAACCGAAACCCCAAACCCCCCTAAACCCCAAACCCTGAACCCACAAGTTTGCCCCTAAGCCCCTGAGGACGCAGTGCAAGGCCTGAAGCAAGCCTTCAAAACCGAAACCCTAAACCACGGTTTAGGGTTTAGGATTTAGGGTTTAGGGTTTAGGGTTTAGGGTTTAGAGTTTAGGGTTTAGGGCTTAGGGTTTTTTTTTTAGGGTTTCTCGGGGGGAAAGCATCTGAAGCTTGGAGGGTTCAAACGCCCAGCGGCGATGCCGGGCGTCTTCGCTTCGAGCGCAGCCCTCGCCAGGGCCACCTGCGGCTGTGCACTTCAGGCATTTTACAGGGTTTAGGGTTTAGGGTTTGGGGTTTGGGGTTTGGGGTTTAGGGTTTAGGGTTTAGGGTTTAGGGTTTAGGGTTTAGGGTTTAGGGTTTAAGGTTTAGGGTGTAAGGGCTTGGGGTTTAGCGTTTGGGATTCAGGGTTTAGGGTCCCCTGTATGCGCTCAAATAAGGCACAGTTTTGGGTCTTCTGCGGTTCACGCTGCACGTTTCTCCTCCTGAGCTGGTTAGTAGGGAGCCTCAAGCGAGCAGCCCCTCTAACTCAAGCCTTAAAACCATGAAGCGACGATGATCAACCTTCAACCCTAGCACCGAAGCGCCACCCCAAAATACCCCCCAACCCCCTACCACCCTAAACCCCAAACCCGAAACCCTAAACCCTAAACCCTAAAAGGTATAATCTAACCGTCAACCACCGACCCGGGCCTCGGCGCGGATGTCTGCCAGAGCAGGGATCTCCGATGGCAGGAGCTCAGGGCCTGAGGGGGGCGGAGGAAGACAAAATAGGTCGGGGTCTTTTAGGGTTTAGGGTTTAGAGTTTAGAAGGCTTAGGGCTTCGGGTTTAGGGTTTAAGGTTTAGGGTTTAGGGGTTATAGGGTTCAGGGTTTATAGGGTTTAGAGGGTATATAGGGCTTATAGGGTTTAGGGTCTAGGATCTAGAGTTTAGGATTTAGGATTTAGGGTTTAGAGTTTAGGGTTTAGGGTTTGGGGGGTTTGGGGCTCAGTACGAACACAGACAAGTGGCAGCCCTCTGCCACCAGGAGCCTCAGCCGACAGAGGTGTCTTCGTACTTTTACCCGAGCTTTTTAAAGGGTTTAGGGTTTAGGGTTTAGGGTTTAGGGTTTAGGGTTTAGGGTTTAGGGTTTAGGGTTTAGGGTTTAGGGTGTAGGGTGTAGGGTGTAGGGTGTAGGGTGTAGGGTGTAGGGTTTAGGGTTTGGAACTGGAACCTTACCCTAAAACCTGAGAAGGCCTCCAGAAGATTTTCGTGGACTCCCTGTTGGGATGTTCCCCCTTATGCTAACAGTCCTTCATAGGTATTATAGTACCCCCCAATATTATCCCTACTAAGGACTGTCAGTACATCCCAACCTCCCTGTGTAAACCTTTTTTGGGGTGTTGCTTCCACTCAACAGCGCAGGTTTCAAGGCTCAAATCTGTGAACCCCAAGCCTAGGCTACTATTTGCCAAGAACCAACCCCCCCCCCCCCCCAAAAAAAAAAAAAAAAAAAAAACAGAATGAAATAAATAATAAATAAACTTCCTTATGGGTGCAGTACAGGGATGGTCTTTAAGCAAATGGGTAGCTTATTTATTGTGGTCCCTTTTTGGGTACACATGATAAGGCCACAAGTGCGGAAACTAAGTAAATAGTCCCCTGGTTCTTCGTAGGGAATGAGGGAATTCGGGCCTTCTATATACCCTTTAAGGGACTATACTAAGAGTTTAGGAAACCCTAAACCCAAAACCCCAAACCCTAACCCAACAAGTCGAAGGCCAGAGCAACATCTTCTCCATCGTCCGCCAGAGCATGGGCTCGCCCTTGGCAGACTTGGGCACCTGCTGCCTGCAGGATGGAACCCGGGCCCAGGGCCCCAAACCCTAAACTGCCAAGCCCTAAACCCCAAACCCCAAACCCCAAACCCCCTGAACCCTAAACCCTAAACCTCAAACCCGACACCCAAAACCGAAAACCCCAAACCCTAAACCCTCAACCCTCAACCCCTAAACCCTAAACCCCAAACCCTAAACCCTAAACCCCAAACCCCACCAAACCGCCTGTGAAGTTGGCTCAACCTCTCTGCGATGGACTCCAGTAGTCGCTGGTTACCGGAGTGGACGTCCGCCTATCCGGTGGGGTTTAGGGGTTTAGGGGTTTAGGGTTTAGGGTTGAGGGTTTAGGGTTTAGGGCTTAGGGTTTAGGGCTTAGGGTTAGGGCTTGGGGTTTAGGGTTGAGGGTTCAGGGTTTAGGGCTTAGGGTTTAGGAGTTTAGGGTTTTGAGTTTAGGGTTTAGGGTTAGGGGTTAGGGGATAGGTGTTAGCGTTGTTCAGAGCCATGTTCAGGGTTAAGGTTCCGGGAGGGGTGAGGGGGGGGGGGGGCGGGGTGAGGGAGGGAGACTTCGAAACCTCAAGCCCCGACCTCCTCAAGAGTGCGACCAGGCAGGTAGTCCATGACCAGCCCCTGAGGACAGCAGCTGTGAACCTGCACTTGGAGGCGTGCTATAGGTTTTGGGGGGTTTGGGGTTGAGGGTTTGGGGTTGGACCGGTGTCGCTGTAGAGGAACGATACAGGATAACTCATCCCACTGCTTAGGAGAGTACAAGGGCACATTTCCGACAATGCGGGTGGGTGGTGGGGGGGGGGGGCTTTAAAGCGCGGAACGTACTTTCTTGGGGTAAGGGGAGTCCCTAAACCCTAAACCCTAAACCCTAAACCCTAAAACTCTCTTCCACATGTGCATAAGCCTTTGTGGCAGAAGTCGGCGGCAAATGTTGCCGACTTCGTCGGCCGCCAGTGCAAGTTCTCCCTAAGTCGTCGGCTTACGGTTCAAGCCCTGGGCTTTCACGGTTCTGGGTTTGGGGGGTTTAGGGTTTAGGGTTTAGGGTTTAAGGTTGAGGGTTTAAGGTTTAGGGTTTAGGGTTCAGGGTTCAGGGTTCAGGGTTTAGGGTTTAGGGTTTAGGGTTTAGGGTTTAGGGCTCCATGAGCCCAGTGGTTTAGGGTTCAAGGTTCAGGGGCCTAGGGTTTACTGTTTAGGGTTCTTTAGGGTTTAGGGTTTAAGGTTTAGGGTTCTGGTTTAAGGTTTAGGGCTTGGGGTTTAGGGTTCAAAAGTCGTTTCTGAATGTTATGGGATCAGATAAATATTCGATACTCAGACTAGCGAGCTTCACGAGTCAATGCTTGGACTTCAGATGCTGAACCCAAAACCCTAACCCTGAAACCCTAAACCCGAAGCCCTAAGGCCCAAGCCCTAAACCCTAAACCCCAAACCCCAAACCCCTAACCCCTAAACCCCAAACCCCAGACCCCAAACCCTAAACCCTAAACCCCTAAACCCCTAAACCCCAAACCCCTAAACCCCAAACCCCAAATCCTGCACCCTCCAGTCCCGGCCTTGGGCCCAACCCCACACTGGCCCGCGAGCACGTCGATGGCGCCCACCTCGGATGCGGAGCCGACGTGCCTATAGGGCCTCCCTGCACTAGGGGCGCCTTAGGCTTTTTGGGGTTTGGGGTTTGGGGTTTAGGGTTCAGGGTTCAGGGTTCAGGGTTTAGGGTTTAGGGTTTAGGGTTTAGGGTTTAGGGTTTAGGGTTTAGGGTTTAGGGTTTAGGGTTTAGGGTGTAGGGATTAGGGTTTAGGGTTTAGGGTTTAGGGTTTAGGGTTTAGGGTTTAGGGTTTAGGGTTTAGGGTTTAGGGTTTAGGGTTTAGGGTTTAGGGTTTAGGGTTTAGGGTTTAGGGTTTAGGGTTTAGGGTTTAGGGTTTAGGGTTTAGGGTTTAGGGTTTAGGGTTTAGCTTTCAGGTTCTTTAGGGTGGTTTTTTTTGGGGGGGTTAATAGGGCTTCGGCAAGTTTTGAGTGTGGGGAAGCGTAGCTTTCTTCCTTTTTGCCTTTTTTTTTGGTCGGAAGGGGTGGGGGGGTTATACGCGAATGTGGTACCTAACGACAGAGGGTGCATGCATCGAACGACATAGGGCGCATGCATGATGTCGAAGCAAAGAAACGACCTGGCCTTGATTCTATTCTTCTTCCGGCGGCTTCGGGTATAGGATTTCCTAACCCTAAACCCTAAATAAACCCTAAACCTGATGGATGTGCGTGATCTTAGAGGATCTTTGGCACCTTCCATTCGAAACCCTGCCCGAGAACCCAAGAGGTGGAGGAAATCCTTGAACCCTAAAGTGCCAAAGCCTCTAACACCCACAACACCCTCCGAAAAATTCCCCCAAAGCAACCAAAAAAACAAAAAAAAATCGAACACCCTCAAGCCACCCCCCCACCCCCCCCCAAGAAGAAGCCTTTCAACTCACTCCCCTGAACTCAAATACCCTGAACTCAAATACCCCAAGGCACTCTCGGGTTCCGGGCGTTTTGGGTTTGGGGCTTTGGGTTTAGTTTAGGGTTTAGGGTTTCGGATTTAGGGTCAGGGTCTCTGATTGATGGTTGTACGGTTATAGGGTTCTAGCCTCATAGGGTCACAGGGCTACACACATATATATATATATACACACACATGTATATATGTATAATATACACATATATATATATATATATACATATACATATGCATATACAAACATATATATATATATAGATAGATAAAGGGTTACAGGGGTCACATGGTCATAGGGTGTTCTAGGGTTACCGGGGTACAGGGCTATTGGCAAACCCCAAACTTCACTGTCCCGGCCACCGCGTGCCGCTCAACCCGGAGAAGGACGAGGTCAGTGAAGCACTTCACCACCTGGTTTAGGGTTTAGGGTTTAGGGTTTAGGGTTTAGGGGTTAGGGTTTATGGTTTAGGGTTTAAGGTTTAGGGTTTAGGGTTTAGGTTTGCGGTGTGGCAAAGGGGCTGGTGCATTTGGGTCCTTGGGAGTCTGGCCTGGTCAAGTGGCAGGGTTCCAGGCCCCACCTCAACCTCCCCCCCCCCTCCCCCCGCCTCCCCCCCCCCCTCCCCTCAATGCCTAACAGTCTACGAACCATGAACCCCAAACCTAAACCCCAAAAACCTCGAAACGCCTCAAACCCCCAAAACCCAAATCTCCTGACTTTTCTAGCAGATTCTAGCGTTGAAATGCCGACAACCGAACTCCTCAAAAAAACATCCTTTACTAGGATGGCGCGTAAAACCCTCTGAAAATATTCCTGAATATGACCCTCTTCAACCCAACAAACGGGTAAATGTATATAGAGGGCCGACCTAGTTTTAACTGTGGCTCCAAGGGCCATGGTACTTACTGACCAGTTCTAACTGTACTAGTAACTGCGATTAGGGCACTTAAGGGGCTTATAAGTGCTTGTAAGTACAGTTAGAATTGGGTTCAGAAGTACCAGGAACCCTAAACCCTAAACCCTAAACCCTCAACCCGAAACCCTCAACCCGAAAGCCTAAACCCTAAGCCCTACACCCTAAGCCCTAAGCAAGGGGCCAGGTCCTGGCCGGCCCAGGTTGTGCTCCAGACATAGTTGGCGAAGCCTTGGGAGGAGGACGCAAGTGTTCCAGGCACATCTTCCACCCGAAGACCCTCGGTTTAGGGGTTTAGGGTTTAGGCTTTAGAGTTTAGGGTTTAGGACATCTTCGGCTTTCCCCGAATATCAGGGGCGCAGCAGCACATTCGAGCACCTAAACCCTAAACCCTAAACCCTAAACCCTAAACCCTAAACCCTAAACCCTAAACCCTACGTCTGGGGCAAGCACAGCACGCACCCGCCGGCAGGGCTTCGGCGGGATCAAGGAACGCGACCCTGAACCAACCAGCCGGCTAAACGCGCATACTCCTGAAATCCTAGGGTTTAGGGTTTGGGGTTTAGGGTTTGGGGTTTAGGGTTTGGGGTTTAGGGTTTGGGGTTTGGGGTTTGGGGTTTGGGGTTTAGGGTTTGGGGTGTAGGGTTCTGGGTTTAGGATTTAGGGTCCATTCAGGCCACCTGTCGTCAAGGCTGTGAAGCCAGCAGGCGCTTCATCGCCTAGGCTCGGCAGCTCACAAACCGTCGGGCGTGGAGCTCAAGGTTTAGAACCCTCATGCCCTACCCTAAACCCTAAACCCTAAACCCTGGAGATCTGTAAGGCCTTTCGAGATGAAGTGCTGTAGACTCCGGCTCCCCCCCCCCCTCCTGAAACCTTGTTACACGTAGCCCTCAGACACCAAGCACCCAAGGCAGTACATCTAGGGGGCCGAGGGGCGAGGGAGTGGGGATGACTGTCATAGGGGGGAGGCGGAGGGTTTAGGGTTTAGGGTTTAGGGTTTAGGGTTTAGGGTTTAGGGTTTAGGGTTTAGGGTTTAGGGTTTAGGGTTTAGGGTTTAGGGTTTAGGCTTTGAGGGCCTATCCTACCGGAAGGTTTATGGGGAGCGTTGTTATGTTTTTGTACCCACAAGAAACATGTTTCAACCAGTTGTGACGACAGATGCCAACTTGTCATCCACTTAAGAGTACTCATGATGTACCCTAACTAAACAAGTCGCAAGTTGAGCTACAAGTGCTCCTACTTTCCCCACTGGGGCTTGGTCCCAAAGATGCAAGCTTGGCCGGTTCATGGGGGTCAATTCAGGGTTTAGGATTTGGGGTGCAGGGTTTAGGGCTTTGGGTTTGGGGGAGGCCGTAATTTCAGGTGCGGGAAAAACTGGGCGGGCGGCATGCACTGTAAGAACGAACCCATCTCCAATCCCTGGAACCCAATATCGTCGGATCCCTTTTCCGCTTCTCTCCTACCCCTTGCACAAGACAACCTTGTACCTCCCCCTTAACCCAGAACCCCTCAACCAGAAACCCCGGCAAACCAACACCCTTAAACCCGAAACTAAACCCGACACCCAAAACCCTAAACTCTAAACCCCAAACCCGAAACCCCTCAAGCCCCAACCCTACAACCCAAACCCCTCTTCCCCTGAACCCTAAACTCCCCAGAACCCCTCAAACCCTGAAGGATTATGTTTGTTTGGGTATAATTTGGCAAGCATTTGTATTGGTTTTTGTTTCACTACATCAACCCCACAAGCCGTAAGCCGCGACCCGAGAGGCCGGTAACAGCCACGGCCTTGATCAGGGCGCCGCAAGCCTCGGGAGGGACCTGTGGCGGTTTGGGGTTTAGGGTTTGGGGTTTTGGGTTTAGGGTTTGGGGTTTGGGGTTTGGGGTTTAGGGTTTAGGGTTTAGGGTTTAGGGTTTAGGGTTTTGGGTTTTGGGTTTTGGGTTTTGGGTTTTGGGTTTTGGGTTTTGGGTTTTGGGTTTTGGGTTTTGGGTTTGGGCCTTCTTTGGAGTGCTTTGGGTTGTGGGATGTGGGGTTTTAGGGCTTGTTGGAGTGCGAGAATCTTGGGCTTCAGGGTTTTAAGGGTGTTTTTGGAGTGTTGGGTTTTTGGAAATTAGTATTTCTTTGGTTTGTTTGTTTTTAGTCTTCAGGGTTGCGTAATTTGGTGCTTCTCGGGACGTGGGGATTTGGGGTTTAAGGATGTATATAGGATGCAGGGCCATCCGCGAAGACTCGGACAAAAGCTTGGTTTAGGAGTTTAGGGTTTTGGGGCTGAATGTGTGCTGCTTGTGGGTTTTTGAAGATTTCGGGGCTTGATTAGGGTTCTGTGTTTTTGTTGTTGCTCCTTTTCGGGTGGAGTGCAGGTCGGATGGACGGGCTCAGGTTTTTGGAGTGTAGGGCTTAGGGTGCTTTGGGAAGGGTCTTCGGGGCCTTGCGCAAAAAACCTCCATGGGCATTGAAGATGTGGGGAGCTTCAACCAAGGCACTACACAACCCTCACGTCTCCCAACCCCTCAACTAATACCCTAAACCCTAAACCCTAAACCCTAAACCCTAAACCCTAAACCCCAAACCCTAAACCCTAAACCCCCAAAATCTCCCAAGCTTTCCGGGGCTCCTCTTCATCTCGCACGCCGTCGCCTTGCCAGGTAGAGTGGAGGCGCCCCAAACCCCCTGCAACCCCGCCTAAAGCAGCTTAGGGTTTAGGCTTAGGGTTTAGGATTTAGGGTGTAGGGTTTAGGGTTCAGGGTTTAAGGTTTTAGGGGCCCCCTTCAACCTCCAAAACCCCCCCAAAACCCCCCAAGAACCCCCCCCCAAGAACCGCAAAAACCCTAAACCCAAAACCCTAAACTCCAAACCCTAAACCTTAAAACCCTAAACCCTGAATTCACTCACTCTGGTGGTTGAGGCTTTCGGGCTCGCCCAAGGACTTCAGGGTTTAGGGTTTAGGGGTTAGGGTTTAGGGTTCAGGGTTTAGGGTTCAGGGTTCAGGGTTGCGGGTGTGCAGGTCGTATTCGCTCGGGTGTAAAACACCCCGAGCCGCTCGCTCGAGATTGGCTCAGTGACACCCACCCTAGACCCACCCAGACTCAACTCTTTTAGGGGTTTGGGTTTCTACCCCCAACCCCCTATCAAGGGGGCTTAGTTTTTTGTTTCCTTCTTAATGGGGTTGTCAGGGGGCGCAACACCAACCAGCCATTTCGCGTCTGGGGTCGGCCCCTGATTGGGAAACCCCCTCTCGGGGAAGCGTCTTACAGGGAAGGCTCCTTGCTGAACTGGCTCAAGAACGGTGCCGACAGACCAAAAATGGCTCAAGAACGGTGCAAACAGCCAAAAAGTGCTCAAGAACCGTGACGACAGACCAAAAATGGCTCAAGAACGGTGCCGATAATTGACCAAAAATGGCCCAACAACGGCGCCGATTGGACCAAAAAGTGCTCAACAACGGTCCGAAATGGACCGAAAATGGTGCAACAACGGTGCCGACTGAACAAAAAAAAATGCTCAACAACGGTGCCGTCAAACCAAAAATGCTCAACAACGGTCCCAGAATGACCCAAAAGCGCTCAACAACGGGGTAAATGCACCAAAAAGTTAATAGGGTTTAAAATCTATAAGGATAGAGAGGGTTTAGGGTTTAGGGTTTCGGACTTCGGGTTTCGGGTTTAGGGTTTAGGGTTTAGGGTTCAGGGTTCAGGGTTTAGGGTTTAGGGGTTCAGGGTTTAGGGCTTAGGGGTTAGGGCTTAGGGCTTAGGGCTTAGGGTTTAGGGTTTAGGGTTTAGGGTTTAGGGTTTAGGGTTTAGGGTTTAGGGTTCAACCTAGGGCTTATAGAGTCGGGTGGAGGGCTCTGCGGTCCGCTCTTCTGCCGTCAGCTTGCGCCAAGCACCTATCAAAACAAGTTTTTCCCCAACTAGGGTGTAGGGTTTGGGGTTGGGGTTCTTTAGGGTTTAGGGTTTAGGGTTTAGGGTTTAGGGTTTAGGGTTTAGGGTTTAGGGTTTAGGGTTTAGGGTTTAGGGTTTAGGGTTTAGGGTTTGGGGTTTGGGGTTTTGGGGTCTAGGGCTTACGGTTTAGAACCTCTACACGCCCAAACGCCCCCGCACCTTCAGACACCGACCACCCCATCGCCGATCGCGCGGCCAGGTGGCTTGGGCTCCGTGGCCGTATGTTAAAATGCTCCCCCTACTCGCGGCGATTATGATCAGTAGTCTGGCTATGATGATCAGCACTATGGCTGTGATGATTATATCTACCTTCTGAGTGGGTTCACATAAAAGAGGTCAAGGGCTTCGTACATTCGGGTGCTTGTGGCCAGCTCAGGGGATCAAGAGGCGTGGAGGGCTTTGGGGGTTTAGGATTAGGGTTTAGGGTTTTGGGTTTGGGTCTAGGGGCAGATGGTGTAGGGAGGTGCCGTGGGCCTGGATGAAGGCTTGGGAGACCCTGCGGACCTGCTTGAGGCAGAACTGCCCAGCACGATCGGCGCAACGATGCAGAGAACGATGGGGGATATGTCAACTCATATGGGGTTTTACGGAATACGGGACCCCTAATATAGGCCCCAAACTGTAGGATCCACAAGGACGCCAATAAGGTACCCCTAGTTTCGGAAACCCCCATATTGTGTATTTGGAGAAGTGGACCATAGCATAGCGTTCCTAGAATAACAGCCATACCCCCCAAGGCAGCCATGTCACATTGCTGGCCTGTCCCTTTTGAAACGTATTCGAAGGGAGCGGGTGCAAACTGTAGCAGACGACATCCCTTAGCGGCCCTGGCCCAGACATCCATCCTATTCACAGAATCTCCATGGCCCAGAACGTGGCGAGACCGTGTTGTCCAGCCATTCGTACAAGTAATTGCTTTGGAGATCTCAAGGTTATGGGCGGTGGGGCGGTGGGGGTTTCGCGGAGGCTTGGTCCATCTGGCCGGAAGCACTCAACCCCTAAAGCCACTAAACCCTAAACCCTCAATCCTAAACCCAACCCCCCCCCCCCCCAAAAAAAAAAAAAAAACATAAATACAGAAACACAAAGTCATCACCAAAATTCCAGGCTTTCAATGTCTCAAGCTAGGGTTTAGGTTCTAGGGTTTAGGGTTTAGGGCTTAGGGTTTAGGGTTTAGGGTTTAGGGTTTAGGGTTTAGGGTTTAGGGTTTAGGGTTTAGGGTTTAGGGTTTAGGGTTTAGGGTTTAGGGTTTAGGGTTTAGGGTTTGTTTCAGGGCTAGGGGGCTGCTCTTGAAAACCCCAAAACCCCTAAGTTGTCCAACAGTTCATGGCCCTCTTACTCCGGGGAGGGCACCAAAAGTCCAAGAGCGCCCTCGAGCCCTAAACCTCTGCTAGCTCTACGAAGCGCCCTTCTACCCCTTGGGACCTAACCTAAGTCCCGAACTCCCCAGGTCCCGAACTCCCCAAACCCCGAACCCTCAAACTCGAGGGTGAGGGGCCCTTTCAGGGTATGTATGGCTTGTAGTGCTTGTAGGTTTTTCTTCAAGCCTTCGAGTCTTTGCGGGCTTACAGGCCTTACACCTGACAGCGCTCATACCCCAAACCCTAAACCCTAAACCCTAAACCCTAAACGCTAAACCCTAAACCCTAAACCCTAGGTTGTAGGGGCGCAGGGTCCAGAGAGCCTCTGCGGAGGCCGGCCGAGGCTACGATAGGCGTCTGCACAGTGCTGACCTGGGCCACTGTTTGGCTCAGGGTCTGCTTGAAGTAGGGATGTTCAGGGTTTAGGGTTTAGGGTTGAGGGTTTTGGGTTGAGGGTTTAGGGTTTAGGGTTCAGGGTTCAGGGTTCAGGGTTCAGGGTTCAGGGTTCAGGGTTCAGGGTTCAGGGTTTAGGGTTTAGGGTTTAGGGTATGGGCAGCAGCGAATACTGCTACAAGTAAACTGGGGCTGGAAGCAGTTGGAGCTATCCTTGCCCCACCTTTCAAGCAGGGTTGAAGTGTTTAGGGTTTAGGGTTTAGGGTTTAGCGTTTAGGGTTTAGGGTTTAGGGTTTAGGGTTTAGGGGTTTCAAGCAGGGTTGAGGTGTTGGGGGCGTTTACCAACCCCTAAACCCTAAACCCACAAGGCATACGGCGTCGCCCTACAGGTGCGTATGGCCACCGCCTGCTGCACGACCTCCAAGGTGATGGCAAGGCTTCCCGGGCCACTTGTCCCACTTAGGGTTTAGGGTTTAGGGTTTAGGGTTTGGGGTTTAGGGTTTAGGGTTTAGGGTTTAGGGTTAAGGGTTAAGGGTTAAGGGTTAAGGGTTAAGGGTTAAGGGTTAAGGGTTAAGGGTTAAGGGTTAAGGGTTTAGGGTTTAGGGTTTAGGGTTTAGGGTTTAGGGTTTAGGGTTTAGGGTTTAGGGTTTAGGGTTTAGGGTTTAGGGTTTAGGGTTTAGGGTTTAGGGTTTAGGGTTTAGGGTTTTAGGGTTTAGGGTTTAGGGTTTAGGGTTTAGGGTTTAGGGTTTAGGGTTTAGGGTTTAGGGTTTAGGGTTTAGGGTTTAGGGTTTAGGGTTTAGATCATCAACAACTGTGATCATGCTACACGCAGGCGACCCAAACCCCTAAACCCTAAACCCGAAACCCTGAACCCTATAAACCCTGCAAACCCTAAACCCAAAGCCCTACATCCCCACGAAACTCTGAAACCTAAACCCTAAACCCTAAACCCTAAACCCTAAACCCTAAACCCTAAACCCTAAACCCTAAACCCTACAGAACTCTCCAGGAGCCCCCGGCATCCGCAAGCCGCCGAGCGCGAGCACAGCGCGGCGGACGCGGAAGTCCTCCAGGTGGGGGGAGGGGGGGGTTTAGGGTTTGGGTTTAGGGTTTAGGGTTTTCGGGTTTCGGGTTTAGGGTTTAGGGTTTAGGGTTTAGGGTTTAGGCCTTAGGGCTTAGGGTTTAGTGTTTAGGGTTTAAGGTCTAGGGTTTAGGGTCCCCGGTCTGGACTCGTGGATCCCGGGGCGTCCTGGCCGGTTTCTGGCCTCTGCGGCTGACAGCTCCTTTCGCGCATGTGGAGGTCTTCAGGTGTTGAGCCTTACGTAGGGTTCAGGGCTTGCCCTAAACCCTAAACCCTAAACCCTGAACCTTAAACCCTAAACCCTAAAGCCTAAACCCCAAGGATTGGGGTCTCAGGCTTCTTTAGATTCCGAATTCCAGGGCCTCGAGAGCTTCAGGAAATAAACTCTTCCAGCCCCTCCCGAGCCGAATGAGCCGAATGAAAGGGTTTAGGGTCTAGGGCTTAGGATTTAGGATTTAGGATTTAGGATTTAGGGATTAGGGTTTAGGGTTTAGGGTTCAGGGTTTAGGGTTTAGGGTTTAGGGTTTAAGGTTTAGGGTTTAGGGTTTAGGGTTTAGGGTTTAGGGTTTAGGGTTTAGGGTTTAGGGTTAGGGTTTAGGGTTTAGGGTTCAGTATGGTATCCAAGAGAGTGGCTTTTGAGCTTTTGGGGGGGGGGGGGGGGATCCGTTTCAGAGCCCAAAACTTCAACCCCAAACCCTGAGGAATCAAAGGGTGCTGCAGCCCTAAACTTCAGGGCTTGAGTTCTAGAACTACCCGGCGAAACTAGTTGAGACCTCCACGGGAGAAGTGGTCCCAACCTAAACCCCGACTTCGCGTAGATGTGCATGGGGGGGCGCATGTAGCACGCGGCGTGCGCATTCTTTGACAACAAGAGGGAAGGGAAGTCCATACCACCCAAAGGGAAACCCTAAACCCAAACCCCTAAACCCTAAACCCACAAGAGAAGCGACCTCCACCAACCCCCAAGTTCCTGAAATACCCCCCCCCCCCCCTGTACACCCTGAAGAGGGAAGGCAGATGCTGTCCATGAGGTTGCAAGGGATCGGCGTAGGGGTTTCGGATATAAGGGCTTACAAACAGAAGGGGCCCCGAATCTAGACCCCCCCGAACATAGTAGGATTCCCTTAATTAGAAACCTTAAACCCTAAACCCTAAACCCCCATAAGGTACCCCGAATTTCGGAAAACCGCCAATATGGAGCCCAGCCTGTCAGCGATGACGCTGACGGAAAAGGCCTGGGCGCTTGCTTGCGCGCATACTTCAGGGCCGGGGTCGGGCTTCTCAGGCTTTAGGGTTTAGGGTTTAGGGTCTAGGGTTTAGGGTTTAGGGTTTAGGCTTTAAGGTTTAGGGTTTAGGGTTTAGGGTTTAGGGGTCGGGATTCCACGGCCAAAACCTTGCTGACGAAAGGCTTGAACAGGTTTAGGGGCTTGAGCTTTTGGGGTTTAGGTGTTTAGGGCATACTCTCGAGGAACCTGCCCATCCTGAAAGAAGGAAAGTGTCCTGAGAGCTTGGGCAGGGTGATCTTTGCTCCTTTGCCACAAGGCCACCCTCACCCTAAACCCCACACCCTGACCCCCAAACCGCAAACCCTAAACCCCCAAACCCGAAACACCCAACCTCAAACCCTAAACCCTAAACCCTAAACCCGAAGCCCCACCCCTAGACCCCTCAAGGGCCCCGACCCATATGCCGACGCTTGTCGCGCATGGTTGGAGGGGCCCAGAGGTTCCTCCCAGAGGCGTCCCCAAGCCCAAGAAGTTCAGGGTTTGGGGTTTAGGGTTTGGGGCTTAGGGTTTAGGGTTTAGGGTTTGGGGCTTAGGGTTTGGGGCTTAGGATTTAGGGTTGAGGGTTTAGGGTTTAGGGTTTAGGGTTTAGGATTTAGGGTTTAGGGTTTAGGGTTTAGGGTTCAGAGTTTAGGGTTTAGGGTTTAGGGTTTAGGGTTTAGGGTTTAGGGTTTAGGGTTTAGGGTTTAGGGTTTAGGGTTTAGGGTTTAGGGTTTAGGCCGCAAGCCCTCATGCTGAACTCCAAATGCTTACACCCCAACATCCCAGAACCCTGAACTCTGCCACCCTAACCACCGATGCGAACCCTAAACCCTAAACCCTAAACCCTGAACCCTGAACCCTGAACCCTAAACCCTCAAATCCCCCCAGCTAGCTGCATTATGGTGACGGCCTTCGGGCCTACCTCTCAAACACAGACACAGACGTGTGCGTCCACAGAGACGCCGACACAGATATCTGTGTTGCTGTTGCTCGCTAGGCGAAGCAGATCAGGGATCCTTTCGCTGCGTCTCAGAGAGAGAGAGAGAGAGAGAGAGAAAGAGAGAGAGAGAGAGAGAAAAAGAAAGAGAGAGAGAGAGAGACAAGAACCAAGACCCAAGATTGAAGGGCAAGACCTCCCTGCAATCTTGGTTCTTGGTTCTTGGTTCCAGGGGCCGGGGCCGGTACAACTTGACCGGTTTGTACCGGTCTCTACTGGTGCAAGAAAAAACATATAGATAATCAACCAGATAGAAAGAAAATGAAAATCAACACGCTGGGACAAAAAAAACAAATCACGAACAAAAAAGAAATAGGCAGTGCCAGAACAAGACAAAACACAAAACAAGCAGAAAAGGTGTGGATAACTGGGGGGGTACCATATATATATATATATATATGCTCACGCCCCCCCCCCAATGGACCCACCGCGGGTGGCAGCCGAGTCCGAGCCAGGTCAAGGGAAAAACAACAAAACAAGAAACTAACCAAAACCAAAAAACCAAAAAAAACAAAAAAACAAAAAAAAAAAACAAAAAAAACATCTTTTCCAAAACTATGGGGCTGGGGCCTCCAAAAGATGTTTTTTTTGGTTTTCTCGAGAAAAAGATGGTTTCTTTGGTTCGAAACCATCTTTTTCTCGAGAAAAAGATGGTTTTTGGAGGTCTTCTCCTGGTAAAACTATCTTTTTCTCGAGAAAAAGGAGGTTTTTCGAAGGATGGTTGCTCAAAACCATCTCTTTCTCGAGAAAAAGATGGTTTCGAACCAAAAAACCATCTTTTTCTCGAGAAAACCAAAAAAACAAAAAAAACAAAAAAAAAATCTTTTGGAGGCCCCAGCCCCATAGTTTTGGAAAAGATGGTTTTTTTGGTGTTTTTGGGTTTTTGTTTTTGGTTTTCACGAGAAAAAGATGGCTTTTTGGTTCGAAACCATCTTTTTCTCGAGAAAAAGATGGTTTTGAGCAACCATCCTTCGAAAAAACCATCTTTTTCTCGAGAAAAAGATGGTTTTACCAGGAGAAGACCTCCAAAAACCATCTCTTTTTCTCGAGAAAAAGATGGTTTCGAACCAAAAAAACCATCTTTTTCTCAAGAAAACCAAAAAAAAACCATCTTTTGGAGGCCCCAGCCCCCATAGTTTTGGAAAAGATGGTTTTTGTTTGTTTTTTTGGTTTTTTTTGTTTTCTCGAGAAAAAGATGGTTTTTTGGTTCGAAACCATCTTTTTCTCGAGAAAAAGATGGTTTTGAGCAACCATCCTTCGAAAAACCATCTTTTCTCGAGAAAAAGATGATTTTTTCAGGAGAAGACCTCCAAAACCATCTTTTTCTCGAGAAAAAGATGGTTTCGAACCAAAAAACCATCTTTTTTCTCGAGAAAACAAAAAAAAACATCTTTTGGCGGCCCCAGCCCCATAGTTTTGGAAAAGATGGCTTTTTTTTTGTTTTTGTTTTTTTTCAGATGTTTTGTTTTTTTTGGTTTCTGGGTTTTTTTGTGAAACTTAGGCATAACCCTACAAATTTAAGTTTTATGGGTTTAAGCATCAAGCAGTATAGGGTTATAAGGTTCTAATCCTTTAGGTATTGCCTAAACCTTGAATCCTAAACCTTTAACTTTAAACCCTGCAAGGTTAACCCCGTGAAAGATTTAGAGATAGACCCCGAAAAGACCCTAAACCTTCTTACAGGGTGTACTGGTTTAAAAACCGATGTATACCTGCAGGTGCTAGACCCCTATAGGGTGCTAAGGTTCTGACCCTGAAGGGTTTAGGGTTAAGGCTTAAATGCCCTCTAGGTTTAAATGCCTAAGCCTTAAAACCCCAAACCTTCAAACCTTCATCCTATGGGGTTTGAAGGTCAAGGGTGTAGGCTTGATTGCCGAGGGCTTTAGGGTCCTGAATCTAGAGGGTTTAGGGTTAAGGAATAGATGCCTAAACCTTAAACTCTTAAGGTTTAAACTCTATGGGCTTAGGTTTAAATGTCTAAATCTTAAACCCTAAACCGTTAAACCTCCACACTACAAAGTTTAAGGGTGTTAAGGGTGACAAATTAATTACATACTTAGGTTTAAACGCCTATATCTTAAACCCCAAACCTTTAAACCTTAACCCTATCGGGTTTAAAGGTTAAGGGTTTATTGTTAATTGCCGTCTTCGGCTTAAATGTCTGAATCTTAAACCCTAAAACTTTAAACCTTCACCCTATAGGGTTTAAAGGTTAAGGGTTTCGGTTTAATTGTGGTTCAATATGAACTGCCGGCATGGGTCTAAATACCTAAACCTTAAACTTAAACCCTAAACCATTAAATATCTTAACCCTATAGGGTTTTAAGGTTAAAGGCTTAGCGTTAATTGCCGGAATCGGTTTAAATGCCTAAAACTTAAGCCCGAAACCTTTAAACCTTAGCCCAACAGGGTTTAAAGGTTAAGGGTTTAAAATTAAATTGAAGTCTGAGATTTACATGCTTAAATGTTAAATCCTAAACCTTTAACATCTTAACCCTACAGGGTTTAAAGGTTAAGGGCTTGGCTACAGGTTTAAATGGCTAAATCTTAAACCCTAAGCCTTTAAACCTTAACCCTACAGGGTTTAAAGGTTAAGGGTTTAAAATTAGATGCAGGCTTAGGTTTTAATGCCTACATCTTAAACCCTAAACCTGTAGAAGTCTTAACCCTATAGAATTCGAAGGTTAAGGGCTTAGGGTTTAATTGCCGGCATAGGTTCAAATGCCTAAATCTTAAACCCTTAACCTTGAAACCTCAACCCTACAGGGTTTAAAGGTTAAGGGTTTTTGTTGCAGGTTAGGTTTACATGCCTAAATCCTAAATTGTAAACAAAAGCCAACAGAAAGAAAAACCCTCCGTGTGTGTGTGTGAGAGAGAGTGAATTAAGGAATACAGTCAAAAATCCGGTCACCGGAAAATCACCAGACAGCATAGGTTTTATCGGTATTTGCGGTACTTTTGCAAAGATCAAGGCCCGCGGTGGGGGAGTGACCATAATACATATATATATATATCATCCTTATATAATGTTTTTGTTCCCCACCCTCGGTGTGGGGTTGTTAGATTTTAAACTCAACTCTTCTCCTCGCCCGGAACTCTTCTCCTCGCCCCCGGTCTACTCCTCGCTCATCCCTGGAGTGCCCAACCCCAAAGTGTCCCTGGAGTGCCCTGCCTAAGACATCTAAAGGACGCGCGGACGCCCATGCCCACACCTCCTACTCCCAAGCCCCAGCGCAGGCTGGCGCATTGCTGGCTTGGGATCCCCCGTCGTGCTCTTTAAATGAGAGATCGGCTTGCGGGTAGTTCGGGTGCAAGGGAGTTAAGGGGATCGGGTTGAAGACTTGAGGCTTCTAGCTTTCAAACTCAAGCTTCTAAGCCCTAAGACCGGTGTAGACCTTAAACCCTAAACTCGAAACCTAAACCCTAAACCCTCAACCCTCAACCCTAAACCCTAAACCCTAAACCCTGAACCTTAAACACTCAACCAAGGTTTAGGCTGAGGGGTCCTGGCCTGGTAGCCCGCTTCCACACCTCCGGCCTCGACCCTGGCCCGCCCCCGGCCTGAAGATTGGCGAGGAGGGGAGGGCTTAGGGGAGGGCTTGAGGTTTAGGATTTAGGGTGTTGGGGGGTGAGGGGTTGGGGGGTTGGGAGTTGGGGTTCGGGGGTTGGGGGGTGGGGGGGTTGGGGGGGGTGGTTGGGGGGGGTTGGGGGGGTTGGGGGGGGTTGGGGGGGGTTGGGGGGTTGGGGGGTTGGGGCTAACATCTTTACTGCTTAGAAAGCACTGTGCTGGTGCTTACGCCTCTCTCAAGCTCGCATCAACATGCCAGTGGCATGCCACAGGTTATGAACTAGTACCTTAAAGCCGGCTTAGCTGCCTCAAACCCTTGACTACCCTAAACCCCTCAGTGCAGCAACCCTTTGATGCTCAGGGTCTTGGTTTACAAGGTTCTGGGGTTTAGGGTTTAGAGGCGGTCGTGGAGCAGCTTCCAAGACCTCGCACCCGCTCCCAAACGTCGCGCAGCTTCCACAGCTGTGAGGTCAGCACAAGTACGACCTTCCATGAACCACAAACCCAAAAAAACAATATCCACTTAGTATTTTGACAACCTCAACAGCCCAAACCAAAGCTCGTACCATCAGCATCCCAGCCCTAAGCCACCGACAATCTACTTACAACCCAAGCCCCCAATAAACCTTCAAACTTAAACTGGCACCTATTGACCAATTATAACTGTACTTATAACTGTACTCATAACCAGGGGTTCATGGTACTTGCTAACCAATTATAACTGTACTTATAGCTGTACTCACAACCATAGGCTTAGGGTTTAGGGTTTGGGGTTTAGGGTTTAGGGTTTAGGGTTTGGGGTTTCGGGTTTAGGGTTGAGGGTTTGGGGTTTGGGGTTTAGGGTTTAGGGTTAGGGTTTTGGCTGCAGAACCGCACCTTCGCGGCAGGTGCCATGGCCCAAGAGGCCCTGGAGTATTTGGGCCCCCGCTGAGGACATTGATGGCCGACAGCGCGGAGCCGGCTGCGCAGGGCGGCGCCTCAGAGCCGGGCAGGGCGGCTGCACCTCCTCTCCCCCCTCTCCCCATCCTCTACTGAGCCAGGAACTCTAGAAAGAATGACAATTAGCCGTTTCTTAGGAATTATCCTACCCAAAAGGTACGATGTTAGCTGCTTCTTAGGAATTGTAGTAGCCAAAAACAATTTTAAGAACAAAAAACTATTTCCAAGCACCCCGAAGCATCTCGCCTCCTCTCTCTCTCTCTCTCTCTCTCTCCCTCCCTCCCTCCCCTATGCTGAAGATTGACTTACGACTATGATGGGCCTTATGCTACGGCATGATGCTTAGGCATGCAGGGATCAGCGGGGCTTCCAAAACGTGGCTCGAGAGCTACCAGGCGCAAACGCCCTTCTTGCAAAAGAACACAGGCGCAAGACCAACAGAAAAACGCTTCAAAGCCCGGCCCTATGGCAATCACAAAAGCTTCCCAAATATGAAGGACCTTACAAGCCCTGATAGGTAGACGCGCAACTCCTAGCACGGACTATGGTTGGGTGGTTTCCGATGTGGGGGGGGAGGGGAGACATCTGCAAAGCAACAAGAAGGCCAAGAAGGTGCCACGCGCAAAGCCGCCAAAGATGGACAATCTGACAGATGTGTGTTGTCCCATTTTTCTTGTGTTAGGGTTCAGGGTTTATTAATTATTGGGCCTCCCTTATTACTGATACAAATATGATTCCTAATCCTAATTCTAATGGTAATAGTAATGGTTCCCTGAAACGGGAATAGCATCGTGATCCCTTAGATGCTGCCCATGGCTGCGCCTCGTCGTGGGACGCGGGCGAAGCCTCCCCAACACTTGAGGCTGCGGCTGTCTGTTTGAACTGATGTTGACCCTGCATCCGATACAACACCTGTCAGGGTTTTCTGAGTCCCATGAATTCCCTGGGCCAAAGCGTGCAATCGCCTAAGGTCCGGTATCAGGACTGCATGCGTTGGCCACGACTTCAGAGCATGAACGGCGCACAGTGCGGCACAACTGGCCCACCCCGTAAACCCCGCTCAGTCTGCCCTTTGCATCGTGTGCCTGGGCTGCGTGGGTCGAGGTCGCACACAGCTCCTCACCTGCAGCAGAGGCACCTTCCACACTGAACCCTAAACCCTCAACCCCGAAGTCTATGCTGTCTACTCCCCCTGAAACCTATCTTCCCAGATAGGGTTAAGAGGGTTCTGGGCCCACCCTAAACCCCCAACGCCCCAAAATCCGGATGCCTGCAGCTACCCCGAAGCACTCCCTTTTCAAGAACCCGATGAGGGTGCATTCTTGAAGGCCTCCTGGTATGGATGCTCTGGCCGTTCGGACGCACTGGTGTTACCAGGACTCTGTCATCGCACGGACATGGCCCTAAACCCTAAACCCTTAAACCCTGAACCCTAAACCCTGGTGCGGCGTTACGTGCGGTCGGAAGGCTAAACCCTGAACCCTAAACCCTAAACCCTTAAACCCTGAACCCTAAACCCTAAACCCTTACACCCTAAACCCTAAACTCTTAAACCCTGAACCCTAAACCCTAAACCCTAAACCCTAAACCCTTAAACCCTTAAACCCTTAAACCCTTAAACCCTTAAACCCTTAAACCCTTAAACCCTGAACCCTAAACCCTAAACCCTAAACCCTAAACCCTTAAACCCTTAAACCCGAAACCCTAAACCCTAAACCCTTAAACCCTTAAACCCTGAACCCTAAAACCCTAAACCCTAAACCCTGAACCCGAAACCCTAAACCCAAAACCCCGAAGCACCTCCTTGCGGCTCCGAATGCTCGCCGACATCGGTCTCCTCTGAGTCGGAATCGTACCTGGGGGGGCTTGCTTCAGGCTGTGATCTTAAGGGTTGGGATTTAGGGTTTAGGGTTTAAAGTTTAGGGTTAACAGTTTGAGGGTTTGAGGGTTTGAGGGTTGGAGGGTTTGAGGGTTTGAGGGTTTGAGGGTTTGAGGGTTTGAGGGTTTGAGGGTTTCAACAGTCTGGGAAACCTCTCTCATGCCCTCTCCACATTGGGAGCTATTCAAAGCTACCTTCTGATCAGCATCGGCCTGAGTTCCAGAGTTGGCGGGCGAGTTCACTCCCAAAATTGTGGCACTGCACTGCACGAAGCCCCTTAAACCCTACACCCTAAACCCTAAACCCTAAACCCTAAACCCGAAACCCTAAACCCTAAACCCTAAACCCTAACCCTGCAAACCTAAGTAAGACCCTGTAGGTGGCCCGGACTATTGGGGGATTATAAGGAAGCCGATCGACTGGAAGCTCTACTTGCAGGTTCATGGTACGTATTGTCTAGGGTTTAAGGGTTTAAAGGGTTTAAAGGGTTTAAAGGGTTTAAAGGGTTTAAAGGGTTTAAAGGGTTTAAAGGGTTTAAAGGGTTTAAAGGGTTTAAAGGGTTTAAAGGGTTTAAAGGGTTTAAAGGGTTTAAAGGGTTTAAAGGGCTTAAAGGGTTTAAAGGGTTTAAAGGGTTTAAAGGGTTTAAAGGGTTTAAAGGGTTTAAAGGGTTTAAAGGGTTTAAAGGGTTTAAAGGGTTTAAAGGGTTTAAAGGGTTTAAAGGGTTTAAAGGGTTTAGGGTTTAGGGTTTGGGGTTTCGGGTTTAGGGTCACTAATTATATCTGTACTTTAAACTGTACTCATAACCCCATTAGGGCACTTAAGGGGCTCATACGTGGGTTATAAGTACAATGACACTTGGTTAGAAAGTACCTTGAACATCCAAGTATTCCCCTGCTATCGCTGCAGTGAACGCACGAAAGCCAGAAACCAGCCCTCCGGCTCTAGATGGCCTGAGAAACCTTGCGCTGTGAAAGGCGCGCGAAACACGCCCTAAGGCCCTAAACCCGAAACCCGAAACCCTCAACCCTCAACCCGAAAGCCTAAACCCTAAACCCTAAACCCTAAACCCTAAACCCTAAACCCTTGAACTGACCTCTGCGACTCTGCAGCCCCTCAGCCTCAACCCGGAGCCAAGTTGCAGATCGCCCCCCATCGCCGGCCCCTTTGTGCCAGCGGAGACCGCGCACCCTAAACACTAGTTTTAGGGTTTAGGGTTTAGGGTTTAGGGTTTAGGGTTTAGGGTTCCTCAAACCTAAACCCTAACACTAGTGCCCTAAACACTAGTGCCCTCAACCCTAAACCCTATCGCTAGTGCCCTAAACACTAGCGCCATAAACCCTGAACCCTAGACACTAAGCCCTCAACCCCGAGACTCCTTGCCTATGAGGGGGCTCTGACTGAGGAGGACTTGAGATCGGAGCTCAGCGCTCGGAGTGCCTGGATTGGTCAGGGCTTCGGAACTGGTAGGGTGTGGAGGATGTCGGGGCTCGGGGTTTTAGGGGTTTTAGGGGCTTTGGGGGATTAAGGCTTGGGGTTTTTTGGGGGCCCTGGGCGTCCGCCCGCCGATCCCAAGAAAACTGCTGAGTTTGAGCCGTCGGTTCAAGCGCCCAAGGGCTTAGGGCTTTCAGGGCTTAGGATGTAGGGCTAGGGCTTCGGGTTTAGGGGTTTAAAGGTTCAAGGTCGAAGGGACGTGGGCTGCCCCCAGTCTGAAACGCTCCAGCACCCCTCAACCCCTGAAAACCTTTTGCCTTGTTCAGCTGGGCGCCTTAAACCCTTGAACCCTCGCTGAACTGCACTGATATCTGAGGCGGTTTCTTAGTTGGGGGGAGGGGGGGTAGGGGAGAGGGGGGGTAGGTCATATAAGGTTTACCGGCCCGACGCAAGTAGACCAGCACCTAAGGCAGAGCTTTGGGGTCCTAGTTTATATAGGATTGAGCACGGAATAAACCCTGAACCCCAAAACCCAAACCCAAGCCCGATCGCATCCTGAAACCGGGTATCACGACTCCGGCCCCGTCGCCACTACTGTGTGGATATGAGCCGTTGCAAGAAACTTTATGATTCGCGTCATGAGTGTCGTTCGAGAACGGTCATGAAAATGACCACGATGACCAGTACCTTCCCTGACATGCTTGGACATGTTGCCCCTTGCCAACGCTAGTGCAACCTTTCCAATTCCGCGAACTGGGCACTCCAGCTACCACTTTGCCGTGACATCTCTCCAGCATGTCACATGCTTGCGTCTGCAGGCAGCTGATCTCTTTTGCGGGTGCCGCGCGCGAGAGGCTTTCCCTAAGAGACGATAGACAAAATCAGAGTCTACACATGCCATCCTTCCAGCGCCCTTCAAACCCTTAACTCCTTCAGCCCTCTAAATCCTTAAGCCCCAAAGCTCTAAATCCCCTATACCCTAACGGCCCTAACTCCTAACCGTATGAGAGGCGGCCTCAGCGCAGCACCAGGGCCTGGAGGCCACCGTGCTCAGGCTTCGGGGGATCTGGGGCTTGGGAGTACAAACCCTCCTCCCCGGAAGCAAAGACCAGGGTTCATAAGGCACTGCTATGTAAAAACCATACGGGCTGAGGACGCAGGGCTTCGCACAACGAGCTGAGGGTGTAAGGCTTAGGGCTTTACACAGGGTTTAGAGGCTGTTCGGGGTTAGGGGCAACAGCTTTACCGGGAAAAACCGCTATAACCTCCCTACTCGAATGGAAGTTTTTTATTAGCCGCGTATGCTCGTGGGACGTCTCGAGTTTCCTCTTGGTGCAAGTTGGAAGCTTCGGTTTGCTTGCTCCTTCACGGGTTTAGGGTTTAGGGTTTAGGGTTTAGGGTTTAGGGTTTAGGGTTTAGGGTTTAGGGTTTAGGGTTCCATGAACCTCCAAGCACCCTTGAACCTCCAGCAAGGGCCTCCTTGCTGACCACGTTCGCTTCCGGATCGCCCATTCTCCTGGCGAGGCTGATGAACCCTCAGATGTTTAGGGCTTGGGGTTTAGGGTTTAGGGTTTAGGGCTCAGGGCTTAGGGTTTAGGGCTTAGGGCTTAGGGCTTAGGGCTTAGGGCTTAGGGCTTAGGGCTTAGGGCTTAGGGCTTAGGGCTTAGGGCTTCGGGTTTGGGGCTTAGGGCTTAGGGCTTAGGGCTTAGGGCTTAGGGCTTAGGGTTCCTCAAGACCCCCAAGGCCTAAGCGATTTCTGAACCACTGGATTCAGGGCTAAGAGGGTTCCTTTGTCTTTAAAGGTACTTAAACCCAATAAGGAATATCAATTTAGTTTTTGAATATTATCCCAACCATGAACTAGGTTCAGGGGTGCAGTCTAAGGTTTCGGGCTTCCTGCTCCTGAGTCGCTCAGGTCACTCAGGTCCAGGGTAGCGGGCTCTGAGGCTCGGGGTTTGAGAAGATTCAACGGCTTCTGCCACTTGCTTTGAGACCTGCCTCTGGGGGAATTTGAGGTTAGGGTCTAGGGCTGAGGTATTGGAGCGTTTTGGACATGGAGTGCTTAGCGTCGGGTGTTTGAAGTCATCTTTGCAGCCAAGGCTCAGTTGGCGAATCTTCGTTCTTTGCAGCTGGCGCACCACCTGCCAGAAAAAATGGCTGACGCAAACGGCAAGCAGCACCACACTTCCTACGATCCCATGATGCAGCGTAGGGCGCTTCTTACTCCGACTTCCGAAACCACCAGCCCAGTTGCACAAACAACCAGCAATGCAGCACGACTGCCGGTGTCCGTGTTTCGACCATCAGGTCATACCAATAAATGCGCCAAAGCAACATCCATGGTTTAAGAACTGCCGCCGCGTCATCCGACAATGAAAAACCTCATCCCCCTCCCCTCAAAACCCTACACTTGGGCCCACAAAGGCCCCACAGAACTCTAGCCGGCACCGCCCGGGTCATCTCTTCCAGCAGCCCACGCACCTGGCAAGCAGCGGGGGCTGTAGGGCTTCGGGGCTTCAGGGCGGGGTAGAGCTTCAGGGTTTTGCAGTTTCGCGAGATGGGCAGCAGGGCTTGCCAGGGGTCTTTGCCGCATGCTACACCGGCTCTTCAGAAGTGCTCCATGTCTGCACCTTGCGAGGAGGAGTCAGACACATGATCACACATACATTTCACACGCAGAGAAAGCCCAGAAGGAGGCGACGGAGAGCGAGAGGGACAGAGAGCGAGCGAGTGTGCGTACACATGTGCACAGCACTGGGGCAGAGGAGGCCTGCCCAACGAAGCTCCCCGTCCCCCTGAAGTGCGCAGATACAAAATCCTTGGCTTTTTCTGTGTGAGCCTTTCCTGGTGTCTGGCATACACACGTACAAGACCACTTAACTAGGGCATGTCACCTGGATCCTCCCACGCATAGAGTATGATTCGAGAAGCTCAATGCATCCGTCCCGAGAAAACATCCCTCAAACCGCCTGTGGCGCCTCAGGGTTCTAACCCCCTGGATTTAGGCTTCAGGGTTTAGGGCTTAGGGACCATGCAAAACAGAAATGCAGGCCGAACCCTCAAGCTCAGCGGGGTCCTGGGGATTAGGGCTGAGAGCTCGGTGACGTGTTTCAGGAGACCCGAAACCCTAACTCCTAAACCCTAAACCCTAAACCCTAAACCCTAAACCCTAAACCCTAAACTTCCCGGCAGCAAGGCCTCCATGTTGAGGGTGTCGAGCCCCGTTCCCTCGAAGGCGCTGACCTGGCCCGAAGGCAGCTCCGTGTTTAGGGTTTAGGGTTTAGGGTTTAGGGTTTAGGGTTTAGGGTTTAGGGTTTAGGGTTTAGGGTTTAGGGTTGGCGTACACCTAGTGAAGGTATTTGGGGTTGAGGGGGTGGAGGTTTACGACTCCCAGATGCAGAGCATGCTGGGTGTTCAGGGTTTAGGGTGGCGCGGAGTCTCTTCAAGGGAGGGTCGGCGGGCACATTCCCCACGCCTTGAGCGCGTCCGGGTAGCGCAGCTGCCTCAGCACAACCCCAGAAATCCTCCAAGTGAGCCCCTACCAAGGCCCTGGAGGTTCAAGCTTCTTAGAGCATCTCGCTTGCTTGCATTTTGGGGTCCGAAGGCTTCGGGGCATTGGGCGCAGGAGGCGCCGCCACCCAAGTTCTTTCTGGGAAGCATCCGGAATGTGTACCAAATGCGCAGCACGCCCGGCGTCTGCTTCTGTAAGCAGCGACATCCCTTGCAGGTCTGAAAGAGAGGGGCGCTGCAGGTTTCCCAAGTTACAAGGGTCTTCAGATCATCCCAAGCCTTGAAGCAAGGATTTGTCTGCGTGGGGAATCATATACATGGTGGGCTTCGGGTTCTTGAGGGAAAGCTCCGGGTGGGAAGTGCCACCTCGTGCAGATCTGAGCACGGGGTCCCGCATCTAAAGCCCGGAATCCTCCTAACCCATGTCGGTATGTGGGTCTCCGGGGGGTGGCGAGGTGGGAGGTGGAGGGGGGGTGCTCTCATCCAGTATTTGTTTATTGGTATTTCGGGCAGTCTTCGGCGTGACCTATTCAATTCTGCGTGTGTCCAAGTTCGACAGCCCGAGCCCGTCGCAGGGACTTGATGTTCTCCTGACACAAAAGGGGCACGCAGGCTTGGGCCAACTTTCGGCTGAGGCTTCGGGCTGGGAGCTTAGGGCTTCGGATGTTTGAGGTTTCGAGGCGGATAAGTTCCGGTTCGAGGCTCTAGCTCGTCTGGCCGTGGACCGATGAACCCAGACCCCTAAACCCCCGCCCCGAAAGCTCAACCCTGGCACCCCAAGTAGTTTGGAACTGTGAGCCTAAAATCCGTTTAGGTATCTAACCCTAAACCCTAAACCCTAAACCCTAAACCCTAAACCCTAAACCCTAAACCTAAAGCTCCTGGGACCCTGAACCTCGGCAAAGCCGGAAGCCCTTAGCCTCAAACCCTAAAGCCACTCCCGGCACCTCGAAAGATCGAAGCCTATGTCCTGAACCCAACAATCCTTGAGCCCGATTTATACGAACGTTAACATGAACATTCATATTCCTAGAGATTATATTTTCGTCGTTAATCTGAATACTAAGATAGAAATATCAGTATCGTATAACATAACAGAATACACAATACATATGTATATGTGCTGTGCCTTGTGGGGGGGTCCTTGTTGTAAGGGGATCCTACGATTTGGGGGTCAGTTTCAGGGGTCCCCTATTTTCGTAAACCCCCATAGACACACCCTACATATGTACCCACCCTAGAGCCCTAAACCCTAAACCCCAAACCCCCAACACTACACCCTAAACCTCAAACCCCAAACCCCCAACCCTAAACCCTAAACCCCAAACCCTAAACCCCAAACCCTAAACCCGAAACCCCAAACCCCAAACCCTAAACCCCAAACCCCAAACCCTAAACCTAAACCCTAAACCCCCAAACCCTAAACCCTAAACCCTAAACCCCAAACCCTAAACCCTAAACCCTAAACCATACCAATCCTAGGCCACCACAATGGTGCGGGCCTCGGCCTCCTCTTCCTCGACGTCGATCCTCAGAGTCGCAGGGTCAAGGGGGTTAGGGCTTAGGGCTTAGGGCTTAGGGTTTAGGGTTTAGGGTTTAGGGTTTAGGGTTTAGGCTTTAGGGTTTAGGGTTTAGGGCTAGGGTTTAGGGTTTAGGGCTTAGGGTTTAGGGTTTAGGGCTAGGGTTTAGGGTTTAGGGCTTAGGGTTTAGGGTTTATGCGAGCTCAAGACAACACTAGAAAAGCACAATTGAGTCAGAAAGCAAAGGCCCGTAGCTCGGATGATTATTGGGTAGGCCTGCCTTGGAAAGCTTTCCATTTCTCCGTCTTTGGGTTTAAGAAGATCATATTTAGGAATATGTGTCAGAGGGTTTTTTTGGGCAAACCTAGACTATGATCCGAGTTGTGGTCGGCTGTCCGCAATCAGGGCTTTGGGCATGCGGCTGAACCCCGTTTTGCGTTGCGGTTCCTGATATTGGGGCGTAAAGGTTTCGGGTTTAGAATTTGGGGTTTAAGGTTTAGGGTTTAGGGTTTAGGGGGGTTTAGGGTTTAGGGTTTAGGGTTTAGGGTTTAGGGTTTAGGGTTTAGGGTTTAGGGTTTAGGGTTTAGGGTTTAGGGTTTAGGGTTTAGGGTTTAGGGTTTAGGGTTTAGGGGCTTGCAACCTTTAACCTTCAGCCCTACACCAAACCCTGCACCCAAAACCCGGTAGGTCTCAGACAAGGTACGGGCCCACTTAATGAGAGCTGGTATTTTGGGTGATGTGGGCGAAAGTCAAGAAAGAAGATGTCATCTGCATCCACCAGCAAAAAACTCAGAGCACCGAACCTATCTACAACTTGCGGCAGAGTGCAGCCGTTGAAGGGAGTTTATATTGAGCCTATATAGGGCTATCAGGCGATAATATCGGTAGCTTAGGCCCCTACTCACGCTGCAAGCCCTGCATGAAGCCATCCCTCGAAAAAACACTTGAAACCACACTCCTTCCCCCAACCCTTCCCCAACTCTACAGCCAGATGCAAGGCCCAGAGCCTGTGCCCCAACCCTAAACCCTAAACCATAAACTCTAAACCCTAAACCCTAAACCCTAAACCCCAAGGGTTGAGCCTCAAGCCCTCAACCCCGCCCAGCAAACCCTGAAGCCAGGCATCTTGGTGATAACGTCCAGCCAGGGTCTTCGAGGGAACTTTGCCCTGGCGAAGGAGGGTTTAGGGTTTAGGGTTTTTGGGTTTAGGGTTTCGGGTTTAGGGGTTTAGGGTTTAAGGTTTAGCAAAAGGAGGTGGTCGCAGAGGCATCTTATTCTTAAGACATAAGACAGCTAGTTAAAGACATGATCTCTTTTCTTTGTGTGTATATTTCTATATTCATGTACAGTTGTGACTACAAGTGCATATTTATATGTGTGTTTATAGTTATATTCATATTTCTTTTTATATTTTTATATCCATATTCACAATTAGATTCATATTTAGATTTGTATATGTATATGTGATCTACTACTTACTTGCATCTGTTTGCATGAACTCATATGTATAGATTTTCAGGTGCTAAGGTTATCGTCCTGTACTGTCTATATCTTTTCGTTTATGCTTCGTGTTATGTCTACCTATCTGTATATATATATATACATACATATATATATATAGGGTTTAGGGTGTAGGGTTTAGGGTTTAGGGTTTAGGGTTTAGGGTGTAGGGTGTAGGGTTTAGGGTTTAGGGTTTAGGGTCTTGCTTCGCTGGGGTTGGCTGCTGGCTTCAGCTTATTGATTGAGGGGGTGTGCATTGAGATCTTCAGTTTTGAGCTGCACTTCCATTTTCCTGAGATCCTAAAAATTTTTTGAGAGCTTGCCACGTAGAGTTTAGGGCTCAGAGTCCCAACACTCCCCCAACCCAAACTCGAGCCTGTGGCTTCTGGACCCTTAGACTTCGGGAGGAGAGCTGCCCCCCCCCCTAAACCCTAAACCCAAAAACCCTAAACCCTAAACCCTAAACCCTAAACCCTAAACCCTAAACCCTAAACCCTACACCCTAAACCCTAAACCCTGCCGACACGCGCCTCAGGCCCTCCCGAAGCTTCACTTGCTGCTCCAAGTCCAGGAGCCTTGCCATCCGCTGTTCGATCTCCAAACCTCTGAAATAAAGAAACTTACTCTATGGGGACCCTAAACCCTAAACCCTAAACCCTAAACCCTAAACCCTAAACCCTAAACCCTAAACCCTAAACCCTAAACCCTAAACCGGGAAATCTAAACAAGGGCCTCTTTAGTTTTCGAAGCCGCCCCAAAAAAAATCGCGTCCTCCACGCGCACTAGATTCGAGATAGGCCATTGGTGGCGAACTTTGCAGAACAGCTTCAGGGGCTTCGCTCGAAAACGCAGCCTTCTTTTCCGGTAAACAGCTAAATCGAGGTGAGCTTCCCCCCTAGACGTTCTATGGAAGGCTGTTCACTTGATCACAACATCCTGTGCCAGATCATTCCAGCCGCATGTGCATAAGAATTGGGGTTTAGGGCTTAGAGGTCAGATGAACACCCAACGCCCCAAAACCTTCTGGACGAGCGCCAAACCCAGCACCCCCCCGGAACCCCCAATCCGGGCTTGAGGGAGGCGCCCGTGTGTGTAGGGATACGGGTCAAAGACGAAGACGACGGCCGTGGGTAGATGCTCCATAGAGCCTGCAGAGTTGCGGATGCAGGGCCGCGGAAGCCTTCGGGGCTTCCTAAGCAGCTGGTAGAATCACTACCTGAAGTAACGGGTATACAGACCCTGACAACCTGGAGGACATGGTTCCTAGCTCTTGGAGATATCTGAATCAAGTACAGGATTTCTCTAGGCATGCTGGGTCAGGAGATGTCCCGAAATCGCGCCCTCCAGCCCGTCAAGCGGTGCGAATGCCAAGATTTGTACAAAGGGCACCATCCCTACGAAAAGGACCCGCATAAGAGGCATCCTGACATAGAACCACCCTGAACCCTAAACCCCAAACCCGAAACCCTAACCCCAAACCCGAAACCCCTTTTCTTGGCGGCTCCAGACCCTCTGCCCAACCCGTGGCTAAGCTTGGCGCCCATTGTCAGCTTGTCCATGAGGTTGTGGTCCCCACCTTCGAGGGTTTAGGGTTTAGGGTTTAGGGTTTAGGGTTTAGGGTTTAGGGTTTAGGGTTTAGGGTTTAGGGTTTAGGGTTTAGGGTTTAGGGTTTAGGGTCTGGTTCCTGTTGTGTTGGCGGGGAAGGGCGGGGTGGGGAAGAGCACTACACCCTTGAGCCCCAAGCCTCTCTGTGGGGCCCCCACAACAAAGAACAAAGCTTGGGACGTTCCCCCTTATACTATAGGGATTATAACCGGGGGTACTGTGCTCCCTATAACGACTGTTGGTAGAAGGGGGAGCATCCCAAAATGAAGCCATCAAATGCCCTAAACATCCCTAAACCCTAAACCCCAAACCCCAAATCCTTAAAACCCTTAAAACCCTTAAAAGCCTTAAAGCCCTTAAAGCCCTTAAAGCCCTTAAAACCCTTAAAACCCTTAAAAGCCTCAAAGCCCTTAAAGCCCTTAAAGCCCTTAAAACCCTTAAAACCCTTAAAGCCCTTCAAACCCGTAAAGCCCTTAAAGCCCTTAAAACCCTAAACCCTAAACCCCTAAAAACCCTTAAAACCCTTAAAACCCTTAAAGCCCTTAAAGCCCTTCAAACCCTTAAAACCCCAAACCCTTCAAACCCCCAAAGCCTGCGGAGCGGAGGCCCGGGGAGTCCACGATCTGGCCTCGCCGCTGAGGGCTCGGGCTTTTGGAGCTCGGGGGTTTCGGGTTTAGGGTTTAGGGTTTAAGGTTTAGGGTTTAGGGTTTAGGGTTTAGGGTTTAGGGTTTAGGGTTTAGGGTTTAGGGTATGCCCTAGTCCCACACTCCTGAGTTAGCAAGTGGACTGCGCACGGCTGTTTGAACTGAGCTGTCTGGACGTAGCTGAGTTGGTCTCTGCAGGACGATACCTGTCCCACACTCCATGTTGTATAAGGATGAAATCTCCGATCGTCGAAGAATTTCTCAGCTGCTAAGCTTGCTCAAAGAACAATGAGAGAACACGAATCGGCGGCCAAAACAAGTGCACCTGAGTCTCCAATAAAGGCAGACAACAAAATGCCCTAGTCGACAGCTTCCTGCCCCCGAATGCACGGCTGCTCCATGTCAGAAAGGGGCGCCTTTCCAAATTGAGTGCATCAACTACATGGCAACAAAATTCTGAGCATGAAAGCTAAACCCATGAGCCTTGCGCCCCCAATCACCCCTCAATTTCAATGGCGTGAGAGGTTCAGAACTGTTCTAAACCCTAAACCCTAAACCCTAAACCCTAAACCCTAAACCCTAAACCCTAAACCTAAACCCTACACCCTAAACCCTAAACCCATGGGGAAGCTAAAAGGCACCCAACCCCTGGGGCTCCGGGCCGTGGATGAGCAGCGGCGTGCCGGCAATGAAGTGCCACAGGTGGCCTTGGAAGCCAAAAGGATAAGGACTAGGATTTAGGGTTTAGGGTTTACGGTTTAGGGTTTAGGGTTTAGGGTTTACGGTTTAGGGTTTAGGGTTTAGGGTTAGAGGGCTTAGGGTTTAGGGCTCAGGCTCATGACGTGGCTTGGAATGCTGGGATGCTCACTCGCTTGGCTTTGAATGCTCAGGGCCCTGGGCGTCTGGTGCTCATGATGCTCTCCCCCCCTTGGCCTTCAATGCTGAGGGCCTGCACAGCTGATGCTTCTGATGCTCATGCACCTGGCTTTGAATGCTCTAGGGCCTGGACGGCTGATGCTCATGATGGCGAGCAATGCGCGGGACTGGGCAGCTGATGCTCATGATGCTCGACCGCTTTGGCTTTCAATGCTCACTGGCGCTCGCCCACCCGCGGGGCGTGAGGAGGACCTGGGCAACTGATGCTGATGTTGCCCATGCGCTTGACTTTGAATGCTCAGGGGCGAGGGCGGCTGATGCTCATGATGCTCGCCCCCCCCTTGTTTAGCCTTCAATGCTGAGGGCCTGGGCAGCTCATGATCATGATGCTCACGCACTTAGCTTTGAATGATCGGGGGCCTGGCTGATGCTCATGATTCTCCCCGCTTGGCCTTCAATGCTGAGGGACTGGGCAGCTGATGTTCATGATGGTTGCCCGCTTGGCTTTCAATGCTGCGGGCCTCGGCAGCTGATGCTCATGATGCTCACGCCTTGCAATGCTGAGGGCCTGAGCAGCGAATGCTCATGATGCTTTGGCAGCTGATGCTCACGATGCTCACACGCTTGGCTTTGAATTGCGTAGCTGCCCATGGTGCTCACGCGCTTGGCTTTCAATGTGCATGCCATGGCATTGAATGCTGAGGAGCCTGGGCGGCTGATGCTCAGAATGCTCACGCTTTGGCTTTGAGTCTGGGCAGCAGGTGCGGACGCTTGCCCGCTTGGATTTCATAGGCGGCTGGTGCTCCTGATGCTGGCACTTCAATGCTGAGGGCCCTAGGTGACTGACGATCGTGATGCTCACCCGCAGTGCACGCCTGCGTGGTTCTGCTCGCGATGCTCACCCGCCTTGCTTTCAACGCTTGGGTCAAGGCAGCTGATGCTCATGATGCTGACGTTTTTATGTGGGTTTCGTGGTGTTTAGGCTTTCGGGCCCTGGGGTGTTTATTCTTGGCGTTGGGGTGTTGGGATTTAGGGTTGGGTTGAGGTTGGGGGTCCGGGGCTTTTGGGGGGGGACTTGGGGACTTTAGGGTTTTGGGGCTTTAGCTTCGAGGCTTTCGGGGCTGGGCGTAGGGCCAGGGGCTTTGGGCGTTGGGGGTTTCAAGGTTTGGGGGTCCAGGGCTGAAGTTACGGCTGAAGGCTTTAAGGGCCCTTTGAGATTCAACTTCTGGCGCAGAAGGGTCGAGTTCGGGGCGCGCTCTGAGGCTGACGTGGTCTGGGCGGCCAACCGATGGTCAGCTGCTTCGTGGTGTAGGGATAGCTGTTGACCTGCCATAGCTGGGAGGCGCGGGGGAGAGTGCGCGCAGAGTGCGGAGACCCAGAGAGCGAACCCTGAACCCCCAACACCCGAAGCCTGAACCTCAAGCCCTGAACCTTAAAAACCCTAAGCCGTAAACCCTCTAAACCCTCAACCCCCCTAAGCCCGAACCCCCCAAAACTCGAAACCCCCTAACCCTAAACCCTAAACCCTAAACCCTGCACGCGGAAGCTCGACAGTGGCCTCGGGGCGACCAGTGGAGATGGACCGCACCAGCGAGGACTTTCCGACCTCAGAAGGCCGGGCTTGGGTCCTCTGAGTCCATGCCTAGGGGCCCCCTCAACCCTAAACCCTAAACCCTAAACCCTAAATTAACCCTAAACCCTAAATCCTAAACCCGAAACCCTGCACGTCTGAGAGGCGGGCGTTGGGGCCGCCAACGAAGACGACCTCCGCCCCAGGGCTCAGGCTGAAAAATGGGTTTCGGGCATATGGGGCTGAGGGATGGTTCAGGAATCAGGGTTCTGGGTTAAGGATTCAGGGTTCAAGATTCAGGGTTCAGGATTTAGGGTTTAGGGTTTAGGGTTTAGGGTTTGCTGTAATAGGGCGTAGATGCTGTGAAAGGTTAGGATGCAGATGCAGCAGAGGTTCGAAAACCTCGTCAGGTGCAAAGAGCAGCTCTGGCCCGATTGTGGAGGGCCATCTAATGCTTTTCTCCCACCCCACGCCGTCCGAGGGCAAGACCACCCAAACCTATTCCTTTTCGGGCTTAGGCCTAAACTCAAGCCAACTGCTTACTTTACATAAGGCTGCTTCATTCCGTCAAGGTGGTCGCCAGCCTGGTTGAAAATGCAGGTTCACCAAAAAAAAAAGATGGAGAAGCAGGGCCAGAGAGGGGCCTGTGAGGGCAGTCCAGGACGGGCATCCAGGGTTTGGAGGGCCACAAAACCCGCGAAGCAGGGGGGGCAGGGGGCCCAGGGGGGGCTCAGGGGGGGCAGCAAAATCCTGGGTGCTGAACCTCCGAGCTGTGGGAGGTGGGCGAACGATGCGTCGGCTTGCGCCATCGAGGTCGAAGGGCTTAAGCGCCGCCCCCCAACGTAGGGGGGTGGCCTAGGCTCTGAGGGGTTTAGGGTTTAGGGTTTAGGGTTTAGGGTTTAGGGTTTAGGGTTTTGGGTTTTGGGTTTAGGGTTTAGGGTTTAGGGTTTAGGGTTTAGGGTTTAGGGTTCGGTGGGCTGTGGGGCTATGTTTGGCGAAACCTAACCCGTTGTGTTTTGGTGTGGGGAGTTGGGTTGGCGAAATCAGGCCGGAGGCGTTGAGTCGAGCATCCGGGGGGGCGTATGGCGGCTTCGGGTTTTGGGGACTTTTGGGGGGATTTTGGGGACTTTTGGGCCTTTGGGCTTTGGTGCCGGGCTTCCTTTCTGAACCCTGAACTCGAAACCCTAAACTCGAAACTCTAAACTCGAAACCCTAAACCCTAAAACCCTAAACCGCAAACCCTAAACCTTAAACCCTAAACCCCAAACCCGAACCCTAAAAGAACGCTTCTGAGCACTGCGCTGTAGGCTTGTCCAGATCGATGCACGGCGACTTGAAGATGGCCTGAGGACCGCGGGGCCAATCGTGGCTTTTAGAGTTTCGGTTTGTGGGGGTTTAGGGTTTCGGGTTTAGGGTTTAGGGTTCAGGGTTTAGGGTTTAGGGTTTAGGGTTTAGGGTTTAGGGTTTAGGGTTTAGGGTTTAGGGTTTAGGATCTAGGGCTCAATCCAAGGATCCCGTTATTGGGATGGATAGTTTGGGGAAACTTCCAATGTCGAGACTATGTGATTGCAAGAGGATCATATGCGCAATCACTTCGGCCCCTGTTCTTGCTCAAGAAGACAGCTCCTGAAAAGACTCTCGCTTAAGGTGAGAGGGAGTGCGGGTGGTCTTGCGTACCCCTAGACCCTAAACCCTAACCCCTAAACCCGACACGGATACCCGGGCAGCCAGAGGCCCAACGCGCTGGCAGCCGATGAATTGCTGGAAGACCGGCTCCCAGTCGGTGACCAAGTCAAAGAGCTCCTGCGGCTCACGGAGGCCTAGGGTTCGGGGTTTAGGGTTTAGGGTTTAGGGTTTAGGGTTTAGGGTTTAGGGTTTAGGGTTTAGGGTTTAGGGTTTAGGGTTTAGGGTTTAGGGTTTGGAGTTTAGGGTTTATGGTTGAGGGAGGGTTTAGGATTGAGGGCGTATGTTGGCTGACGGGACGGGGAGGCAAGGGCAGTCCACCAGAAACCCTGTGGATGTTCATACATCTTGGATTGAATGCTTAGAATTACAGACACATTCTTGAGAAGCATAATGAGACTGCTAGCAGAGACAGCTATACCATGTTACGGGAGCGCTGCGTCGAGGTCAGCTGCAAGAGGTCATTTAGGGTTTTTTTGGGTTTAGGGTTTGGGGTGTAGGGTTTAGGGTTTGAGCTCCGATAAGCAGCGTAAGACCCCAACACTTCAACTTGCCGAACTTACCGGTTCCAAGTAGTGACGTTTGGAATTCGGCCCCGTATGCAATTCCTTGGGTTGTATCGGGTTCCGCATTCCCTCATCCCCGCGAAAAGAACTGATCATTCATTGCAACTTGCCTAGGGGCCAACATGCCAACGATCCCAAGGGTTTAAGAAACTGGGACGCTAAAAGGGTTTAGGGTTTAGGGTTTAGGGTTTAGGGTTTAGGGTTTAGGGTTCAGGTTTTAGGGTTTAGGGAGACTTCATAGACCTAGGTGACGTGAAGATTGCGGTTCAGGGATTACCAACACAGACTCGCCCGGCATTTCAGAATCCCCGCTGCCTCGATACGACACAAAGACACACAACCTGACAACTCCCGGTGACTGCTGAAGATGTCCTGGGACGAACTCCCCACATCTGTAAGATAGGCCTTGAACGTGCGGGGGACTGTGGCCCTGAACTTTAAGACCTCTATCCCCCCCGCGATTTGTCTGAATTCTGGGCCTGGTTTATGTACTCTAAGCCAGAAGCTTTCAGCTTGTCGTCCTCGATGCCCTCGTCTGCAATAAACGTCGCCAATCTCCCTCGCTCTGCCTGGTGGTGCCGGCGGATTCTGTCAAACCCCAAAGCCTGAAACCCTAAACTCGCCAAAAGCCCCTAATCCCCAAACCCTAAACACCAAACCCTAAACCCTAAACCCTAAACCCTAAACCCTAAAGAAGGGCTTAGGCTTGAGGGTTCAGGGTTTGGTGTTTAGGGTTTGTTTAGGGTCTAGTTTCTAGCAGCAACCGGAACCTTGATGCTTGGCGGTTTTCGTGCTTAGGGTTGACATAGGCTTTAGAGGAAAGGCTTAGGGTTTAGGGATTTGCACAAGGGTCTCGGGGTTAAGGTTTATGGTTCGGGCTTAGGGCTTAGGGCTTCGGGCTTAGGGCTTTAGGGCTTAGGGCTTCGGGCTTAGGGCTTAGGGCTTCGGGCTTAGGGCGTAGGGCGTAGGGCGTAGGGTTTAGGGTAAGGGTTTAGGTTTAAGGTTTAGGGTTTAGGGTTTACGGCCAACGTTGCCTCAAGTACCCTCTTTGTGCTCCCAGCGGCACGCGCCAAAGGCTCCGCGAAGGTGAAACGACTCCCCTGGCCCCACCCATTCCATGCCTAAGCCTCCAAACCCATCCCCAAAACCTACATTCTCTATTTAGGGTTCAGGGTTTAGGGTTTTGGGTTTAGGGTTTAGGGTTCAGGGTTTAGGGTTTAGGGTTTAGGGGTTAGGGTACACAATCCCTGAACGCTACAGCCCACACCCGAAAAGTTGGAACCTGACGTTCCGTGTCAGATGCTGTGCTCCGCCCCTTGCAGCCAGCTGCCGTTGGCGCAGTCTTCCTGACAAAGCACACTGTCGGTTTCCAGCCCCTAAACCCTGAACCCTGAACCCTAAACCCTAAACCCTAAACCCTGAACCCTCACAAAAGCAGCCCAAGCTTCTTCCCACTGCGCGATGCACTCCGACACCACGGCCATGAACGCCTCGAACCCTGCCGAAGGCAAAACCTGGCTGCAGCCAGGGCCCAGCCTCAGCTAGAGGATACGACTATTGTTTGAATTATTATTGTCATTATTCTTATGACTCTTATTATGATTATTGTTACTATTGTTGTTATTTTTATTATTGCTATTATTGTTATTATTATTATTATTATTATTGATGTAAATATTCTATTGCCCAGCCTCAGCTACAGAATACTTCTTATATGGGCGTTTCGGAAATTAGGGGGGGGGGTACCTTGTTGGGGTCCTTATCATAAGGGAACCCTGCTATTTGGGAGTTTATATTAGGGCCCCCCCCCTATTTCGTAAACCCCCATATTGCGATGATAGTGTGTTGGTCTGTTTGGTCTTGTTCTTGCTGTGGCTGTTGCGATTGTTGTTCCTATTGTTATTATTCGAATTGCTCTTCTTGTTCTTCTTGTTCTTCTTGTTCGTATTGTTCTTCTTGTTCGTATTGTTCTTCTTGTTCTTCTTGTTCTTGTTGTTCTTATTGTTATTATTGTTCTTAGTGTTTGTATGCAGGCGTAGTAGGCCTTTCTTTTCTTGCCTCTGTTCACTAAGTGCTGCAGCTTTCTGGTTCCTGCGCAATCACCGCAACAGCCCATCCGCGCCGCCTAGAACCAGCACAAGGACCAGCCAATCTATACGCATGTCGCTTCAGCCAGCCGAGATAAAAACCCCAGAACCCCTAAAACCCAAACCCCAAGCCCTAAACCCTAAACTTTGCCCTAAACCCTCTCACTCCCAAAGCCAAAAACTCCGACCCGTAGCGACTGCTTGGAGCACGAGGTCTTCACAACGAAGGGCTTTCGCGGGCCCCGCACAGCCTCAGGATTCAGGGCCAGAGAACTCACACCCGGAGATTCAAGCGGAAGCTACCCAGAATTCAGGATTCAAAGCATTTAGTGTTCAGAAGGAGGAGTCTTAGGTACATTCCCTGGTTTTAACCATTCTGGGCCTCCTGGACTGACTCTCCCTCACATTATGGGGCATAGGACTTCTTGGGTTTAGGGCGCTTGGCTGACGCTTTCGCGTTCTAGGGCTCAGGGCGTTCGCTTTCGCTCCACAATGCCTTCATCTTAGCCTACCTTAGCGCCTGCGGCTCTTGGCTTAATTGCAGTTTGCCCGGTTTCGGATTGCAAAAGTCCAAGGTGTTACATGCAACGTGTCGCGTACGACCTCTGGCAAACATGGACAAGTCATCTCCTGCAGAGCACGTTCGTTTTTACAACACATTTGCTGTGACTATCACAACTGTGGAAAACGTTGAGGGGCCCGTTGAGAGGTTTAGGGTCTTGGGCTTCGAGTGCAGGGAGTGCGCTGCTAAGGTGAGGCCAACTTTAGGGTTTTGGGTTTAGGGTTTAGGGTTTAGGGTTTAGGGTTTAGGGTTCAGGGTTTAGGGTTTAGGGTTTAGGGTTTAGGGCTTAGGGTTTAGGGAGGCTTTGGCTTTGAGGGAATTTCGGGTTCCAGGATGGGGCTGTTTAGGGTCGGTCGTTCAAAGCGGGTCCGGCCTTCGCCGGCTCTTGCCACGAATCTTCGCCGAGCAGAAGCAGAAGCGGCCTTGTGCGGGAAAAGGAGGCCCCACCCCTAAACCCTAAACCCTCAACCCTCAACCCTAAACCCCTCAACCCTAAACCCTAAACCCTAAAGTTCTTGAAGCTTCAGTTACCTCTTTCAGAACCACTTCCCAGGCCTAGGAGGCAGATTCCCTTAACGGTTCCAATAATCAAGACAGCCTGCCTCCGTTGCAGATTCCGGATATGTTTCACATGTTTTAGCTCTCCGGCTTACAACTCTCGGAACCTAAGCCAGGGAGAAGCTCCCGCATTGGGGCCAAGCGTGGCTGACCCCAATCCCTAAACCCTAACCCTACAAACCCCAATCCCTACACCCTAACCCTACAAACCCCAATCCCTAAACCCTAAACCCTAAACCCTAAACCCTAAACCCAAACTTCCGGATCTGAGAGTTCCCGGGCTCACTGAGCTCAAAGGGCCTGTAGCTGTTCAGGGTTTAAGGTTTAGGGTTTAGGGTTTAGGGTTTAGGGATTAGGGTGCAGGGTTTAGGGTTTGGGGTTTAGGGTTAAGGGTTCGGGGTTTAGGGTTTAGGGTTTGAGCTCAAAGGGCCTGTAGCTGTTCACCGCCTGCACGTCGTAGAGTACCTGGGCACGTTTAAGAGCAGCAGGAAAGCAAGCAGGCTTAGGATTCTGAATTTAGGGTACCCCGAAGCCCTAAACCCTAAACCCTAAACCCTAAACCCTAAAACCTAAACCCTAAACCCTAAACCCTAAACCCTACCTCTACCAAGACCCCAAGAAGAGGTCCTGCCGCAGAGGGACAGACAGCAGGTCCTCCAGGCAGAAGACCTCACGGCGGTCCGAAATGTGGAGCCTCTTGGCGTGGCTCATGAAGACCTGAGGCGTTTTAAGGTTTAGGGTTTAGTGTTTAGAGTTTAGGGTTTAGGGTTTAGGGTTTAGGGTTTGGAGTTTCGGGTTTAGGGTTTAGGGTTTAGAGTTTAGGGTTTAGGGTTTAGGGTTTAGGGTTTAGGGTTTAGGGTTTAGGGTGTAGGGTTTGGAGTTCAGGGCTTAGGGTTTAGGGTTTAGGGTTTAGGGTTTAGGGTTTAGGGTTTAGAGTTTAGGGCCGTACTTGGAGGTTCATGGCATGTATTTACCAAACATCAACTGTACTTGTCACCCACTTACAAGCCCCGTAAGTGCCCTAATATGGTTATAAGTGCTGGTATAAGTACCGTTATAGTTGGTTAATAAGTCCCATGAACCTCCAGGTGGGTGCTTTGGGCTCCGGGTATCCCAGGACACCCCTGCCATTTCTTAGAGGCTTGGGCTGTTGAGGGTTTCAGGCGAGCGGCAGGGCAGAGAGGTGGAGAAAGTTGTAAGGTTTACGGAGTTTAGGGCTTTTGGTTTGGGGCTTCGCATCACAGTTTCAACGGTGGTCTCATGTCCGAATCGCACCCAAGAATGCTGCGCCGGCAACGCCTCCTGGGGGCGTCTGAACACGGGTGAATCCCTGGATTTTCAAGCAATAAGGTCGTGGGTGATTGCGCTGGACCACGGTGTGTAAGGTTCGTTCAACAGTCGAGAGGCAGATCCCCCCTTCGAGGCGCGAATAAGCTTTTCGGTCTTCACCCTAGACCTTCAACCCGTAACCCATCATGCCGCCCCAGCCAAAGCCCACGGAACCTCAGCCACACCTAGAAATCTTGTACAGGGGGCCGATTTCATCGGAATGGATGTTCGGGTTTCACGTATAAACCCTGAGCCCTAAATGTCAGGGGATCATATGAGGGTTTCCGACAATAAGGCACCGCTAATATAGACCGCAACTAATAGGATCCCCTGATAATAAGGACCCCCAACAGGGCACCCCCTAGTTTCGGAAACCCCCATATGGGATGATATTCAGAGTTACTTGCCGGGCGACCATGCGGCTGGTTTCTTCCTCCGCTGCCACAATGATGCTCGGCAAAGAAAGGTGCTCGGCCTAGGGGAGGCCATAGGTCTACTTGGGGTACTTATTAACCAAGTATAACTGTACTTGCAACTGTACTTATAACTGTACTTATAACATGCTTGTAAGCCCTTTGAGTGCCCTATTATGGTTAGAAGTACAGTTGTAAGTACATGTATAATTGGTTAATGAGCACCATGAACCTCACGCAGGAGGTGCCGGTTTGCATTGGGTGCAGATATGGCTTCAAGCTGCACTCCAACTGTTTTTCCACTCGAGCACAACACGAAGCGTTTGTCACCCTGACTTATACGTTCAAGTGCTAGCCTTGCGCTGCCACTAGCCAACTTCCCCATCCGCTTGTCTGCTCGGAAGGCTTGGGCAAATCGACATCGGCAGACGCTTAACTGTAAACCCTGGGCCTTCAACTGCCTCAGGGTCCCTGGAGGGGGGGGGGGGGGG